>JASDQU010737975.1:91983-105286 GCA_032191745.1 Picea mariana
TTCTCTAGTCCAAGCCTCTGGTATCCCTCTACCCTTGGTTGGGTCACAACATCCATCTAGTGGGATTTTAGCCCCATGGAGGTCCAAACTAATCATCTCCCCATATGTACATGTCCATCGGGCATGGTCCTGCAACAAAACAAATTACGCCCTCCATGGGCTCATAAGTCACATGTATCATAGAAATGTCAATCACATCTAATAATCAAGTTACCCAAACATGTGCATCAAACCCCCCTTTACCCCAACAAATAGTCAAAGACATTATGATATTTAACAAGCCAGGTTTAGAGAGGGTCTCGAGATGTCCTATTGGGATAATCCTCCTCAGGTTTGGCATATTTCCCAGGAGAAGACCAATCTAGGTCATGTAAATGTATGATATGGTGTAGGGAATGTTTAGGTAAGGTGTGCAGTGATGACAAGGAAATGTAGGTTTTACATGTGGGTGCCTCTGTAGAGGGTGAGTTGCACCTTGTCATCGATGAAATTGTTTCCTATCCCATTCAATGCCTTTTACTCTTTTTCTTATTTCTTTTTCTTTTCAAGAGAATAGTTGGAGGACACTATCCTAGCATGGTGACCAGTGGTGACAGCATTACCCACAAGCATTTCACAGAAATGAGAAGTTTGGCTCATGATGAGACCCCCTTTCTCTTGGACATGCCACCAAGAGCCACTACTATGGCTTGATGACCATATGAATAGTAGTGTCATATTGCTACATGCCCGTGGACTTAATAGGTCAGCTTATGATGAGACCTCCTATCCACCAACTAAGCCTTGAGTTTTATTTTATTTTACGGGTCCCCATTTCTTGATGAGAATCCTTTTATTGCTTTCTTAGGAATCTCAGGGACAAGCATCTCAAGGTTTTATTTTGGATTTTAACTTTTTCCAGCTACTTTTACCCTTTGGTCCTTTAGCCACTTCTTCCCACAAGGCAAGGTACAACCCTTACTAGCTTGGAAAACCAAATGCCTGAACCAATGTAGGGGATAGATGAGAGGGATAATGATGAAAAGTGGTAAGTATGGAAGGAATGAATGATGATCTTTCGTAGACCCACCCAATGGAAAATCATCCCAAAGGGAAACAAATTACTAGAGCACTTTGTCACCCCCCCAAGGTATGGAAAATTTAAAAGGCATAATTTCCAAGCAAACATTATGAAAACAAATATAATTCAATGCACATATTCAAATGTTTTGAGAATCAGAGTGACACATACCATGATACCCAAACTCATTACCTCATAGAGAAAGACCCACTACTACTTCATAACTAGGTTGATGGGATGGATGTCATTTTTTTTTATAGATAGGGGGCGCTGAAGAAAATATGGGCCCTCCAGGGCCAAGCTCAAGTCAATATGGCTCTCGGTACTCCATGTCTAGGACCTGTGGGCCTTGAGATGTAATGTCCTTAGTTATCCCTAGGATAGGGGATAACATACACTAAATGATTGACTTCTCTCCATCACACATGCCAAAGTCCTGTAATAAGGTATAACATCCTAGGTACAATCCTAGGACATCCCTCAAGAACCCTATCATGGGAATCCAAAACAAACCAAATTATAAAACATGGTTAGCCAAAGTTCATAAGATACTTTAGTCCTTGAATCGTACAAAGTAAGTTGTATCTTAATATATAAGCCATGTAATACAGTTCACCTCAATATCCCCTTCAAGCTTTACACCAGCCAAGGACCCCATGTGAGTTATCAAGTTTAGGTATGGAAGGGTCTTCATCCAACCCTATTAGGTGTGCCACCCAGAAAGGATATTAAATAACCTAGATAGAGAGATAGGTCCCAAGAGTGGTGAGGGAAAGTAAAAACCCACCAAGAGTAAGTGTGAAAGTGATATGGTTTAGGGATTCCTTTGTGGATTATGGTGTTAATCCATCTCTATGAGCACCTTTATGGAGGATGCGCTTTCTCTTGAGTTACCCAATATTTTCATTCCACCTTTTTCCAAACCCCTTTATTATCCATCTTTCCAATCCCTGCTTTTTATATTATATTTTCTAGTCCCCTTTAAAAGGTCTCAAGATTTAGCATCACGTTTCTTTGGGACCGGGGCGGGAACTAAATGAGTAAAGCTCAAGTTGGACCAACTTTTGGTGGTCCTGCTTTGCTATATTCACTTTATTTTCTAGCATCATTTTATTATTATTTTATAGCAGTTGCGGAACAACCTCTAAGCCTTCAACACCTTTTCTCATGAGAAAATGGACCATAGATGAAGTTTAGGATATGTGAAAGGATTTAATATGGAAGATGTTAAGTATGGTTTGGATAATAATGTTACCCTTCATATGGATCCCAGGTATTATCGCTTTCCCTAGGAGGTGACAACATGGGACTAGGGCATAGAATATGACCAGCAAGGTGGAACAAGGTAACTGACGCAATTTCCCAAATGAGAGATCCATTATAAAAATTCAACCAAATATCCTCATTCACATTCCCGACAAAGTAAGGAAAACGCTTTGCATGAAAGAAGGATTAGCATACCATATGGTGACAATAGCTTTTCATCTCCCATATTCTAGGTTGCTTGAATGTGACAAACCTTGGTTGATCTGTGTTGGGAGGAAAATAAGGGGGGGTGATGGGATGAAATATGTGGACATACTGATCTTGATATCCTCTAGTCACCCATAGGCATGGGGGGTAACACTACCAAAGCGGAAACCCCAAGTTTCCTTGAGAAATTGAAACCCCAAGTTTCCATGAGAAGTGGAAACCCCAAGTTGTGTGTGACTAATCACTACAATAATCCACATCCTCATACAACTATCCATAGTTCCCTATGCCCAAATTTGTGTGTGAATAATCTACTCGCAACCATGGAAGGACATCTCCTCCCAATTTTTTTCGCAATGTGCAAGCTACCACTATCTCGCTGCGACAATCACACTCTGCTCTATTGTTGTTGTTGCCCCAACTACTGCTGCAACCTCATGAAAATTTTCTAAATGTTGAACTCCTCTGAACTAACTATTGCACCCATAATTCAACCAACTCTCCCATGTCTTCGCACACTGAATTCCCCCATGCCTTGGACCGATTGGGTATCTAGTCCAATCGTCATTCCCAACTCATGAGAATGTACTTCCTCATGCCTGAACTTAGTCATTTTTGTTTTCATATCTGTCACTCCATCCAAATCCAAAGACTAAGGAACGTTTCGTCCCTTACCTCACTATTGCTTCCATCTTCTGATATTCTTCAAGGAGATCCTCCACAATGTCTAAGTGTAGCACTTCAAACCTACTGGGGCATATGTAATTTGACTTCCTTCCACAATTCAATCCACCAATGCAACAACCTTAGAACAAGGAAAGGTCTCCCCTCACCTTGATGCACTATGAATTCACTCTAAAACATAGTCATCAATAGAAAATTGACTCCACTATCCACCTCATGGAATAGTTATCCAACCTACTACACACAGTCTGCATCACATCCAAATTAATGAAGAGTCAAGGGAAATCACCATGCATCAAACATCCTACCAAATCTGCCCGTATGAATTGAACTGCGATCAAGTCCACAAGTTTGTCTTCCTTAGCTAAATTCTCTCCATATTCATCTACGTCTTCATATATGAAATGTCACATTTGCACCAACAACTACACATCTAGACTTCCTTTTCCCCATTACTTCATCACCCAACCATGATTTCGTGCCTACCTCTCTATTCCTTAGAATGGTTATGATTCACCCTCAACCATGCTTCCCAACACAAGAGAAATGCCCATGCCCAATTAATTTCTTCATGTTGCAATCTTCTTATCCACACAATCCTCTAAACCAAGGCAAGTCCTCAACTTGCCTCCTTCCCTCAAGTCACCTCTCCGCAACTCAAAATCTGTGATGAGTGTGGCCAACACACTCGCACTCCTCAAATGTCCCAACGAATTGTCCAAAGTGCTCCGAGTATAATGATTCACCCCCAAATAACTTCCATTCCTTAGGCATGTTCGCACCAATACTTTTTCCAATCTCAACCAATGACCCTCTCTATAACGTACCCAACCACCCACAGGATGGCCACACGACTTCAAAAATGCATTTCAAAGCTAATTTTGAATTCTAATAACATTTAATTAATAAAGAAGCATGAAATAACACCATAACAACATATGCAATAATCAAGATTCATGCTATATCATCAAATAATGTTTAAACATGCCATGCACAACAATAACCAATAAGCAGGCACATTAAAGATACACATATTATAGATATTAATTAATACACATCGGAAATAAATATACAAGCATAGAAACACATGACATAGATAACTTATCTTTAACAAAATGAATCACCAATTGGCTGCAGACCAAGGACGTTCCACCCAACCATAGATACTAGTGTTTTCAGTCTCAACAACAGGTCACCCTCATCCAAGGCTATGAATCCACAAGGATGGTTCCAGGGTGTCACTCAGCTTCCCAAACTAGTCAACACTCAATCTCTCACAGGTTCCTCAACACACAACACTCCAAATTACACCATCTCTCTTCTCTCCAGCCTTCACAACCTAAGAGAATGGACTACCTTCTCTGCCACACAGTCCCTTAGGTTGTCCACCTCCTTCTAGGGTTCCAATGAATCTGGTCAATAATATCCATGTTGGGACTCTCAAGATTCATAGTTGTGAACAAAGTCTAGCACATGCCAATGTATCTCAGGCATGCAGGAAATAATCCATGGCTAGAATACACCAACAAATACTACAACCAACAAACAATGGCTTCCTTCCTCAACAATTTGTCCCCGTGTTCTATCCAAGAACAAGAATGAATGAGGAAAAATGAATGAATGAAAGAGTGAATGGAGAGAGTGAATAGAATGAAGAGTGTGCACAATGAATAATGAGTGAACCCCCAAACAACCCAAATATGGGTTTATTTATTTACTTGGAAATACAGAACCACATGGCCTTCCCCAATAAGCTCATGTAACCACATGCCCCCCTTCTCTCATGGAATCATATCCCCTTATAACTCTTTTCCTTGTCTATCTAGTAGCAAACGATGCATTTTATTATTAAGATTGATCACAACATTAAATTTCCTAGGCACTCCGACTTATTTTAATTTTTTAGGCACTCTAGCTGTTCATAAAATAACAAAATTCAGTATTAATATGGGGACTCAAAATCAGGGTATTACATTCCCCTCCCCTTTATTTTGGCACTGTCCTCAGTGCATATACA
The DNA here is from genome assembly GCA_032191745.1 of Picea mariana. Lineage (NCBI taxonomy): Eukaryota > Viridiplantae > Streptophyta > Pinopsida > Pinales > Pinaceae > Picea > Picea mariana. The sequence continues at coordinate 97,218 of JASDQU010737975.1, forward strand.
AAGAATAAATCCAAATTTCAAAATTATTCAAAAAGTCGTGAGTACTCTACCCGCATGGCATGTTCATGCTTCCAAGTAGTATCTTCATGACCGTAGCAGGTCCACTAAACTTCTACCATTTCTACGACTCGATTCTGGAGCATTTTGAATTTTTTGTCCAATATGTGCACTAGTTGGACCTGAAAGTCTCCTTCTGGCTCCACCTGGATGAAATTCCAATCAATAACATGGTTGGGATCATGTACATACTTTTTCAACAAATATAAATGAAATACATTATGCACATTCATGGAAGCGGGCAATGCAAGAATGTATGCAACTAGCCCTATTCTGTCAAATATCTCAAATGGACAATAGAATCTAGCTACTAGCTCTATACAACTTCCCAACCTTAATGAGCTCTTCTTGGTATTTACTTTCAAAAGAACATGCTCTCCCACTTTAAATTCTCTAGTTGTCCTATTCTTATCTGCATAACTCTTTTGTGTATCTTGTGCTGCCTTCAAATTCTGCTTAATCTTAACCATATGGTCTTCCATTTCCTTAAGCAATTCTGGCTCAAGTGCTACTCTATCTGTTGGGTTGTCCCAACTCACTGTAGTATTTCATTTTCTACCATACAAAGCTTCAAATGGGTTCATCTTCAATGAATTTTGATACCCATTATTATAAGAAAACTCAACCAAATGCAAGTAATCTTCCCACTTAGACGGCTTATCCATCACATACATTCTTAACATGTCTTCAATGACTTGGTTGACTCTCTCTGTCTTCCCATCTGATTGTGGATGGTATGTCATGCTAAAGTTCATATTTGTACCAAATCCTTTAAATAATCCCCTCCATAAATTTGAAGTAAACTTTGTGTCTCTATCTGAAACAATTTACTTAGGTATACAATATAACCTAGCAATTTCCCTTATGGAAATTTTTACAATATCGGTTGTTGTATGAGTAATAATTACAGGAATAAAATGAACATCCTTTGTTAATCTATCCACAACTACCATTTTGTAATCATGTTTCCTTGTTGTCCTAAGAAACTTAGTTATAAAATCAATGGTTACCAATTCCCATTTCTTCTCTGGAATTGGTAATGGCTTAAGAAAACCCATTGGGTGTCTATGCTAAACTTTCACTCTTTCACATTCCATACATCTAGCAATGTAATCAGCAACATCCTTCTCTGGAACTAGGAACATATATTATATTTTTATGCATAATTAATACATCTTCTTTAATCTCATACTCTTTATTTTTTTTTTGTACATGTTCCTTCTGTAAACTTTCTTTTACATGTAGGTAATGTTGATTTGCAAAAGAAGTGATGGGATGAGCAATCTTGGAGAACCATGTTATAAACCTCTTGTAGTATCTGGCTAATCCCATAAAAGATCTGATTTTTGAAACATTCTTGGGTGATGGCCATCCTCTAATGGCTTCAATATTCTTTGGATCTAYTGCTATACTTCTTCTAAATTGATGTGCTCCAAATAATGGRTCTTTTATTGGTAAAAAGAACACTTACTAATCTTGGCATAAATCCRATGTTCCCTCRGCACTTGCAACACCAAMCTCAAGTGATGTTMATGCTCTTCCTYAGACTTAGAATAAATAAGTAYGCCATCCAAGAACACAATGACAAACTTATCTAGATAATTTCTAAATATTTCATTCATTAAGCACATAAAGACAGTTGGTGCATTGGTCAGTGCTAATGGCACCACCGAAAATTCATAATGTCCATACCCAGTTCTAAAGGTTGTCGTATTGATGCTTCTTCCTTGATTCTTACCTGATGATATCTGGATCTCAAGTCTATGGTTGAAAATATATTTGTTCCTCTTAGATTATTAAAGAGGTCATCAATTTTGGGTAGAGGATATTTGTTCTTCACCATGGATTTATTTAGTTGTCTAAAGTCACTACACAACCTCAATGTTCCATCCTTCTTTTTGATAAAGAGTATTGGTGCTCCCCAAGGTGAGACAGTTGGGCATATGTACCCTTTCTTTAACAATTCTTCCAATTGCATTTTTAATTCTTTTAATTCTGGTGTACTCATCCTGTAAGGATTTTTTGATAATAGGGAAACTCCTAGTACTAAATCAATAGAGAAATATATTTCCCTCTTTGGTGGAAATCTTGGTATTTCTTGGAATGAATATTCAAACTCTTACAATGCTAGAAAATATTCAAGGCTTGTCCCTTTTGTATTTTCTAGATCTTCCACAAGAGTTTCATTCAATTGAAATCCTTTCCTGAAACATTTCTTCAATTGTAAGGATGAAATCTCCCTTACATAAATGGTTCTTGTAATTCCTTTCACAATGCTTTGTTTTGATTCTTCATCAATACATGTAAATGTCTTGTTATGACAATCTAGGACAACATGGTGTTGGTCCAACCAATCYATTCCAATTAGGATATCATAAGATCCTAATGGGATRATATTCATATGAACATTTGTATTCACTCCATTCATATTTATTGGACAACTTCTAACAACCTCATTAATTCTTCTTTTGGTTCAAGTGGCTAGTTGAACCAAACTTGATTTCTCAAGCTTACTTTTCTCCAATTGTAATATATCCACTATTTTAGGATCAATGTAACAATGAATTGCTCTTTAATCAATTAAAATAACAATAGGATGATTAATTATCTTACCTTCCCCTTCGATCATATTGTATTTGTACTTTTATTTTCGATCTTCTAAGGTTGCATATATTCTTCCCATGTCTTCTACTGTTATACCCTCTTGGATGTTGTGCATAGTCTTCACTTTATCTCCTCTATGAGGGAAATCCTTGTATAGGTGATTTTCTTTGCACCCCCAACATTGGATTGGTGGTCTTCCTCTTTTTCCCAAGGAGTCTTCCTTCTTGGATTCACTCTTAGTAGATTGTTCTTGTTTGTTTGTATTTAAACTTATTTTGTTGAAAGGAAGTTTGAATCTCTTCCTTCTCTGATCATATTTTTATTTCTTCTTATATTTCTAAGATTTCTGCATGGATTCTCTACCCTTTCCTTGCTCATACTCTATCAAATTCCTAAGCTCATCATACTAAATATTTTCCTTATAAAGGATGGTAGTCCACTCAAAAAACTTTGTATCTGCATTTTTTCATCCTTGATAAATGACGCAGACCCCCCTACCTCGGCAAGGTTCGTCGACCTCCCAGTCAAGGATCGCACTAATTCTCTGAAATGAAGCAGCTCTTTGATTCCCTGCTGGAATCCCATGAACAAATCCACAGGTCCTTGTTCAACTCGTCCCACATGAACAAGCACCAAGTGCAAGCTTCTCCCACGCGACCACAGGCTATGGCCACGAGCCTAAAAAAATGCACGTCACAATTTCGCTTGTCAGGTCTTTGTTTGTGAGTCACCCCGACTCTCCCAAGCTCTGAAATCTTGACAGGGGCCTAGCACTTGCTAGCCCCTCCCTTACCCTCTTTCCATATGACCCCTCGCTATGACCTGGGGCCAAACCTCTGAGCACGTCACAATTTCACGTATCAAGAACTCCCAATGTGATTCACCTCCGTTCTCCCGAGGTCCAAACTCCTGAAACTTCAAATCTGATGACCCATATGCTTCCTCGATCCGATGACTAAGATCAAGTCATGAAATTGAATTTCGCGAGTTCTTATAATTCTTCCCTTTGACTTCTCTCAGCCGCGAGTCAGCGAAATGATGATCTTCTACCACCTGTCCTCTGACAATGGATGGTCCCAATGGTTTTGAGACTTCACGTTTCGAGATATCCAATCTCCTATGAAACTCCAATGAGGTTAAACCTTGTGTACGTTCCCTGGATCCAACGACTGTTGTCCCACACGTTCCCAGATCCTACGACTGAGATCTGTTTCATCCTGCGCACTCTTCTGGGTGTCTGGATGTGAGATTCAATGGTCCATATTTCCTCCTTTGCAACTGACCTAGTGCCTTCCAACCCTCCTCCTCCTGAGCTTTGAATTTCTTCCTGACTTGGAAGATTTCCAATGTTTCAAAAGTCTCGTTCTTCGATTGTCCTCCTGCGAGCCTGACTATTTGGTCTCAACTTCCACTTTCCCTTCTAAGATTTTGTAAATGAAACTTGACCTTGGCCCTGCGCACACTTGCGCTCTACGTGAAACTTCGTGCTACCTCTCCTGAGCTTGTCTGTGGCTTGGACCTCGAAGTGTCTCAACCTTCTGCTTGTTTCTATAGGAACCTTGTACGCAAAGGTACTATTCCTCCTACGCTTACAAACTTGAAATAGTTCGCTTCCCTGTACAATACTTGTTCTCGACCGGCCTTCAACTGTCTATCTTCAACACTTCCTCTGAGTGTTGGCCTGGTGCACTCCTTGCACAGGTATTCCTCCAGAGTGTTCAACAAATCTGTCTCCTTGAGCTTCAACTTCTCAGATGTAATGTCCCCAAGGTCAAGCCCAGTTGTAAATCTGATGTATAAAATGAATCGTAAATATGTGTTATAGGCTGGTGAGCCAAGTTTGTATAATTCGGTGGGATTATGTGATTGTTAGACCAGATAACCTAAGGGTTGGAGGCCAAGGGCCTGATTTTGTACTTGTATGTATGTATCACATTAATAAATATAGACACCGTCGCGTGTAGACCGACCACAATGAATGAGTGATGGAGGACTGAGCTTCCACAAAATGGGCAAGGAATTAGGGGTTGGAAGGTGGAAGAGGGGCTAAGTGTTGAGCCTAAGGGCCAAGCCTAGGGGCTTAAGCCTTGGGAATAATATTTTATTATTATTCCAAAAAGCCACATGAATTATGTGAGTGTGACATTTTATCCTAAGTTTTTGGGAAGGACGAGGGACTGCCAAAGGGGAAGGAATGCATGTTGAATGGAACGCATGCAGTTCCATGGGTGACAAGTGTCAACTTTGGTGCATGTGAATAAAATGGCCAAGATGAACCGTGAAAGGGTTCCTCGCCCATTCCACCTGACTGCTTGAGCATGTACGGAGCGTTGAGCAGTAGGACCGAACCGAGCTTCGAGAGAACTCTCATGCTTCCCTGTGAGCTGAAAAGCCTATGTTTGGCTTTGAGAAAACCCGTGTATACCTTCGTGTTGAACCAGAAGCCTGTGATTGATTCCGAAAGAGCCGGATTCACCTCTGTTCTGAATCAAAAATCCTGTGTGGTGTCTGGAAATCCGTGTGCATCTTCTATCTGAAATGGAACTTGTGCGTGAAGCCTCTATCCCGAAGCCATGACCGTGAGACCATTTTGCCATTTCTGAACCCGTTTTGAGGAAGCCGGTGTCTGTATTTCTGTGGGTAATTGCAGCTGCGCAGTGCGGGATTGTGTGTGGCTTGTTGGCTAGTGCAAGTTTTGATTGAGCCTGTGTATGACCTCTCTCCAGGTGAGGGAGGTGACTGTTGTTGGAAGAGGCAGGTTGTCAGGCCTGTGAGCAATTCTCTCCAAGTGAGAGAGTTTGCTAGGAAGTGGTTTCTTCCAGAGAGTGTTCAACACCAGCTTCAGGCTCTGAGACTTTCTGATCTGGATTGTTGCCGAGACCTAGAGAGGGAGGTTAGCACCGATGGACTGTGCTTGTGAAGGTGTATACTCCTGAGCGGAACAAACATGTGGGGAATGAGAGTCTGGTAGTAGTGGGTGTAAGATGGAATCTTGGGAAGAATCCTTTCGGTTTTCTATGTTTTTCTCCCTGTAACCTCAGCCTAGCCTAGGATTCCTTGCCTTGGGGTGGAGCTTAGTCCCAGCTCGAGGGTGACCCATTGCTGAGCTAATGAGAAGTGCGGTCTAAGGCTAGGAGGTTCGTGGAAGGCCTACACGTGGTTGGTGGAATCTACCACTGTTTCGAAGATAAGTATCAGATGATGTTTAATCATGTATTCCGCTATGTATATCAATTTAATATTAATACTACTAATTGCTAATTATAGCAGTAAATCTTATGTTTACTCTGAGTTTAATTGAATCTCTTGATTAAATGCATGTTATTACTATAATGTCAGTATGAGCTATATACAAAGTGGTGTTATAGTTTTATTTAAGAGTGATTAAGCCTTGGTAACCGAAAAATGGTGTTACAAATTGGTATCAGAGCCAAGGTTTCGAAACTGAGCCTAGATGGGCCAGTTGAGTGGTCTTTGGACCGAGGGTGAGAAGAGAAAGTGTGTCTGGAGGACCAATTTCGGATCCTGGTATGGTCCAGAGTGTCAAGGAGTTACTTGATCGTGCCTATAAGCTCAGGAGGTATAGCAGTGTTGTGAAACTACAACCAGTGTGGTAGGGAGAGAGGACTCCACACCAGCAGTGCTGGAGCCTTAGGATCGGTTCGGGAGGGAAGGTGAGCCCTCGTGACTGTCGGATCTGGAAAATGTGTGTAGGGATTAAAATCATTTTTGAATTGCACAGTAGTGTGGGAATCGCGATACGCAAACTCCCGGAAACCCGAAAACCCGAGAAGATCTACGTTGTAGATCTGGGAGGAGGGCTCGACCGTTAGATCTGGTGGAGTCGCGCTCGAGTTAGTCACAAAAAATTTTTGGATTTCGCAAAGTCACGAGAGGAAGTGAGGAAGGTGAACACCTTCGAAACCCGAAATGCTGAAACGATCTACACCGTAGATTGTAGGAAGGTGGTTGACCATCTGATTCAGTGGAGGAGTAAACCGTAATTTCGAGATTTTGGCAGATGGAAGTTCAAAATGTGGGGTGCACAAACTCCCGATGCCCGAAACCCTAAAACACCGAAAGGATCTATGCTGTAGATATGAGAAAGATCTTACTGTTGGATTTCATTTGGAATGGATGTGGACACACAGGTGTGTACCACGTGCCAGTGAGTCAAGAAGACAGGTGAGAGTGGTGGGACCCAATGACGTCACTGAAGGTGATGTGGACCCTCCCGAACGTACCACAGGCGATGGTGGTGAAGGGTGAAAGCTGTGTTGTGGGCCCAAAGAATAAAGTAATTCGTGATTTCAAAATTCGCAAAGAAGAAGCACGAAGGCTCAACACTCCAACTCGCGAAGTCGTGAGTTGGCGAAGAAGTGCTATCACTTAGCCCTAGCTTACGATCATGTGTAGTAGGCATTAGCGAGGAGGGAGCCATACCCGTGTCGCATCTCAGGTATCGGTGTTTGAAGGAAATGAATCGAGGGTCTTCGACTCATGAACTCGCGAGATCGCGAGTTGTGGAAGGGTGACTTTGGTTACGAATATTTAACTGTTGGATCTTCGTGGACCGAGATTCTGAAGTTCCGAAGTCTCGAAAATTGCAAAGCCGGACAGACCTCAGAAAACTTTGTGAAGTCCAAGCATTTTTCTTGTTCACATTGGCTTATGAATGTTGTAAGTTTTCTTGAAGGGTTAAGGACTGACAAACTTCAGTTGGTTTCACATCGTGTGTGCAGAGTTCAATGAGTGTCAGGACAGCCGAAAACTGACCTCGAGTATGGAATTGAAAGAGGTGCAGATTGCCTCCAAAACAGAGGACGAAAGGGTAGGAAGGAATGCCAACCTGGGAGTCGAAGGAACAAACTCTAATGGGCATGGAAAAGAGATGGATAAGGAAGAACATATGATGAAACTCATTGAAAGATTGCAGAAAGATGCCCAGGCTCGCCTAGATGATAGCCGAAAGCTCATGAAAATCAAGGATCGGCAGGGTGAATTCAACTTAAAAATGTTGAAGAGCCGGGAAAGAATAGAAAAGAAATTGGAAAAAGAGAGTGACACAAGCAGATCAAGAAGTGTCAGAACCCCTGAGAGGAGAAGAAGATCGAGGAGTGGTAGCAGACATTACCGTCTCTCCCCGAAGCATTCTGGCAAGGAGACACACAATAGTTCAAGCCCGTCCCTTACCAAAAAACACCAAAAATATGGAAGGAATGAATTGTAAGGGGAAATCAACAAGATTAAACTGCCTACATTCGATGGTGAACATAAGAAGGAAGAAGATGCTGAAACATGGTTGCTGGGTATGAAGAAATACTTCCAACTGCAGGATTATTCCGCCCATGCAAAAGGAAGAATTGCAATGTACCAGCTGAAAGGAAAAGCATCCATGTGGTGGGATC
>JASDQU010737976.1:9136-44873 GCA_032191745.1 Picea mariana
GACAAAATTATTGAAAAAGGGGCATCAAGGTGTTATTGCACAACTATGCTCACTAGATTTTCAAACATCTAAGCCATCTATTCCTCTAGATCTCCAAGGGATCATTGATAAGCATTCCAAAGTATTTGAAGATATTCCCAAAGGTATTCCACCCACTCGAAATCATGATCATGATATTCACCTAATTCATGGGAGTGTTCCTCATAACATCAGTCCATACAGATACCCTTATGCCTAAAAGAGTGAAATTGAACGCATGGTTGAAGAAATGTTAGGGGCTAGAATTATTATACCTAGCCAAAGTTCTTACTCTGCATCAGTGGTAATGGTATTCAAGAAATATGGCTCATGGCGTATGTGTCTAGATTATAGAGAGCTCAACAAGATCACTATTACAGATAAGTTTCCAATTCCTGTCATTGATGAATTGTTAGATGAACTACATGGAGCAATCTATTTCACAAAGATGGATCTTCGTTCAAGGTATCACTAGATTAGAATGAAGGAAGAAGATATCCCAAAAACAACATTCCGAACTCATGAAGGCCATTATGAATTTTTGGTCATTCCTTTTGGCCTTACAAATGCACCTTCCACATTCCAAAGGTTGATGAATTCCATTTTCAAGCCCTTCCTTCGAAAATTTGTGTTAGTATTTTTTGATGATATACTAATCTATAGAAAGTCTTGGGAGGATCATGTGTGACATGTTGACAAGGTGCTACAAATACTAAAGGAGCAACAACTATATGCAAAACCATCCAAATGTTTCTTTGGAGTGAAGGAGGTAGAGTATTTGGGTCATATTGTATCTCATGAAGGTGTCAAGGTAGACCCTAACAAGATTAAGGCCATGATGGACTGGTCGATTCCCAAAACATTGAAGAATCTTAGAGGATTTTTGGGTTTGACAGGTTACTACCGCAAGTTTGTTCGACACTATGGAAGAATAGTAGCACCTTTAATGACACTAACTAAGAAGGATGGATTTTCATGGACTCTAGAGGCAACTAAATCTTTTGAACAACTTAAATAGGTGATGTGCAAAGCTCCTGTCTTGACCACTCTAGACTTCACAAAAACCTTTATTGTGGAATGTGATGCCTCAGGAAATGGAATTTGTGCTGTCCTAATGCAAGGAAGGCCCCTTGATTTTGAAAGTCGACCACTCAAGGGAAAGGACTTACACAAACCCATTTATGAGAAGGAAATTATGGCAATACTTCATGCATTGAAGAAATGGTATCCTTACCTAATAGGTAGGCACTTCAAGGTCAAAACAGATCATGATAGTCTTAAATACTTCTTGGAACAAAGACTATCTTCAGAAGAACAACAAAAATTGGTAACCAAGATATGGGGTTATGATTTTGAAATCGTCTATAAAAAAGGGAAGAAAATTGCTGTGGCAGATGCACTCTCAATAAAGGATTAAAATGTTGAGGCCTTTCTCTGTGCTATCTCAATCATCCAACCCAATTGAATAATAGAAGCAAGGGATGAATGGAAGAATGATGAAAAAGTGTGGACTCTCATTCAAAGGTTGCAACAGGATTCCAGTGCATCAGATACATTTACATGGAAAAATGATTCACCATGGTACAAAGATCGCTTATATTTATGTAAAAACTCCCAACTCAAACAAAAGGTACTATTGGAATTGCACACCTCTCTAGTAGGAGGGCACTCGGAATTTTTGAAAACCTACCATAGGGTCAAGAAGGAATTTTTTTGGGATGGCCTTAAAACTGATGTTCAAAGGTTTGTGGTAGAATGTTTGGTTTGCCAACAAAATAAGGTGGAAACAATTGAGACCCCAGGTCTTTTACAACCATTAGCCATCCCAAGTCAGCGCTGGGAGGAGGTTTCTGTTGGCACCGGGGAAAATCCAGGGTTCAACTCCAAGAGCACACCAACAATCCCTAACTACTGGCCCTTTCGGCTACACCTGTGAAGCAGATGCAGTCTCACCCGAAGAAATTATGGGGGGGTTGCAGGATAGAAGTGTCTACAACCAAGGGGAATATCAAGTGGATCCAATACTGGAACAATACATCATGCATATATCACTTATCAACTTATATCTACTCCATACACCTATCATATCTATCACAACAATGCAATAACAATATATCAAGGAAAAATAACACAACATCAATCACACACACAAGACAGATATACGTGGTTCATCCTCTCTCTAGGGCTACGTCCACATAACTGTTCTTTATAATATATTAAGATGAAAGCATATAGTTTTGATCTGCGCTCTTAACCAACAGATCTATCTCTTATCCTCTCTTTCTCTCCCCTCCCTATGCACCTAGCTGCAGGGTTGATCTTCACACCCAGTTGAAGATCTTACAATACCAGAAGGCTCTCACACTTAGCACTTCTCTCTCACACAACAATAATATCTCACAACATACCAACAACAACTAGATCACATAACTTGAACTTGAACGGACCCTCTTCTCTCATATAGGTTCTTATTTATACATTATAATCACTTACCAAAATCCTTAGGTCAAAACCTAGGTGTCCAAAACCCTACATACCCAAACCCTAGGTGTCTAAAACCCTAGGTCAAATTGACCCACGTTTTCAGGGCTTCACCAGCCTGTCTTTCCTTCCATCTCGCGTGGTGTTCCAAAGCATCTAACGGTGGATTTTTCCACTCGCTGATTTGTCCACGATACTTATTCCTTGTTGATCTATCATCCTCGTTATCCTCGTACAACGACTTTCTTTCTCGGGCTTCGCTCCATCTTTTCTTCTCTTTTGCTCACTTCGACCCAGTAACGGTCACTGTGCCTTCCACGCGGTTCGAATTCTCCTTTTTCTTCCTTGATTTTCACGTACTTCTATACCCAAGGGACAACAAGCCCCCAACACTCACATGTGACTCATCCTGAGGCACTTCAGATTTGATTCTTCTGTTTTACTTTGACTTCATAATGCGCAGTGCAGCCTTTGGTTTTTTCTCTATGCCTCCTCTCCTTCCCTTGTGAAAACTATCTTTTCTGTGTCTAGTACCCAGTTTCAACTGCACCTGGTACCTAGACCCTTTTCCTTATGCTTCTACTGAGAGATGTGAGGCAGCTGGTTGTGATAGTACAACTTTAGTTGACTCCCATTCACTAATCATTCCTTCCACTCTCCCTTTAAAGTCTTCAACTGCGCAACTCCTCCTTCTGTAACATGAGCGACCTCATATGGTCTGAGCCAATGCATTCTAAAATTCCCAGGATGCTTCATGAACTTATTGTCATATACCAGTACCAAATCACCTTGTTTAAATTCCTTCTTCTTGATGTGCCTGTCATGGTAGGCCTTCTCTCTTTCCTTCTGTACTTGTTGATGGAATCCTACAATAAATATGTCTTCTTCTAGTTCGAACAACTGTGCAAGCCTCTCTTGAATAGCGCCAGTATCATCCATATCTATAAAGGAAACAATTCTTAAGCTTGGCACCAAGTATTCCATTAGAACAACAACTTCGAGACCATAAACCAACTTGAAGGGGGTCTACATTGTTAACTTCTTGCAAGTGGTTCTATAGGCCCAAAGTACTGCTGGTACTCTTAAATCCCAGTTATCCATGTTCACACTACAAATCTTGGTTAGTGTTGTCTCCAAGATCTTATTGAATGCTTCAACTGTCCCATTTTCTTGTGGATGGTAAGGTGTTCTCTTCTAATGGCAGACTTCAAATTCCTCAGTCAAGGCTTCAATAGTCTTATTTATGAAATGTGTGCCTTGATCACTCATAAGGATCTTGGGGCATCCAAACTTGGTTATGATGTCATCAAATATGAAGCATGCAACTATAGTTTCACTATAGTCCTTAACTGCTCTTGCTTCAACCCATCTGATCAAGTATTTTGTCACAATGATGATGTATCTTTCTCTTGTGCACTTCCCTAGTGGGTTTATAGGTCCCACGAAATCAATGGCCCATTTCTCAAATGCTTGTAGGGTCAATTGTGGTGCTAATGGAATTTCATCTCTTCTGGATGGTTTCCCAACTCTTTGGCATACATCGCAGGTTCTGGAATAGTCTTTAGCATCTCTGTGTAAGGTAGGCCACCAAAGGCCAGCTCTAAGAACCTTATGTGCAGTTTTTTTACCTGCATAATGTCCTCCTGCAATTCCTTCATGATCTTCTGCGAGGAGCAAAGGGCGCTCTGCCTCCATAACACACCTTCTCAATATCTCATCAGATCCCATCTTGTATAGATGTCCAACTATAAGTGAAAATTCTGCAGCACACACTACTAGTTGTTTCTTCTAGGGAATTGTATATTCACTAGGTGCCATTCTTGTTGTCAGGAACTGGACTGTTTCTGCGAAGTGGTCATCAATCTTTCTAATGGCTAGCAGATGTGCATCCGACAATGTGTCCTCCAAACTAGTGGGCTCTTGTCCATGTTCCAATATTGACAAGTGATCAGGACCTTTTTTCATTCTTCTTGGCTTTACTATGTGTTTGGCCCGAGATATGATCATTTTCATGATGGTCATTATACACTTTTGCCACATGTACATATGTGTTTTTCATACTTTAAAGGAGCTTTTTGAAGAATTTCATGATAAAATGGTATGATCACCATAAGTTACGTGTAATTCATGTTTAATGATTGAATCAAGTATAATTCATCATGTTTTATGATTTCTAAGAGCTAATTCACATTTTTTGGTGTTACAGGGCAAAAACGCACCTTGTTTCTAGTTCTGGCACTTGATCCGGCACTCGTTCTGGCACTTGATCCGACACTTTGTTCAGCACTTGTATTGCATAGAAATGGAAGGCGAGTTGGCAATTATGGCATTGGCGGCTAGTGTTGGGTGAATCGGGAACATGGGTTTTGTTTATGATCACCCCCTCCAACTACTAAACTCTAGACAACTCAGTTTCAGTTGTCCAAAGAGAGCGATTATGGGCTTGCTTTGTTTTGTCAGTTAGGGCATCATTTATTGTATTTTGCCAAAATTAGAAGTGGTTCGACCCTCTTGTGGTCAACCACTTGGTCTGTAAGATTATAAATACTACTAGGATGGTCATAAGATTGTTAAGCAAGTAGAAGAACCATTGTATTGGAAACAAACTCGTTTTCCTCTGTTTTTTATATTTTACATTGCCATAATTATGCCAGAAATGCGTTTTCAAGTTTTGATGGTGAATTCGCCTTGTTAGGCTCATGGTGTGCTCGTAGGAAGTAGCCACGACTTGCTGGGGGGCCCACCAACAGTCTAGTGACTATCAATGTGTTGTTTATGCAATTCTTAATTTAATTACTCTTTTTATTTTCCTGTACATGTATGCTTTTATTATGCTAACTAGTTTGTTGTAGCTTAATTGTTTTTATTGTTTTGCAGGATAGATGTTGATACATATTAGCATGCATTGGTTTTATAGACTAGGAAAAGACTTGCAAGTCTCTCTCTCTTAATACTAACCCCATATGCAGTTAGATTATGCTTTCTTTTATGATTTTACAGTTAAGTTTAAAACAAATTTTTAATTAGATAGAACAAAGTTTTTAATTTGGGTTTTCTTTTGACAATGATTGATGGATGGATAGATTTAATTCTATTTTTTAATCATCGCTTGCTCATCTTATTTTTATATAGAACTTGTTTAATTAGTTGTTGGTTAATATAATTGTTAGATTACTTTTTAATATCAGTTTTTAATTTATGCTTTTAGTCATTTCTTTATTGTAGTTTGAATGGTTAAAATAGACATAGTGTAGTTTCATTTTATGCAATCTCCTTTCCTAGAATTAAAATGCAATTACATTTCTTAGTTAATGGTTGAATCTAGTTTTGCTTACATAGTGTAGAAGTATAATGATGATCTTGTTATGTTGTTGATGGTTTGTACATGAATATGCAGGGTATTTAACATTATTTTTGTCATGGCTAAGTTTTCATTGGATTGTTTGCTCCACACATTTCATTTTTCCATTGAGATTAGTGTTGAGATCATACCATTGGAATTGTCCTTTGTTGTCACAAGTGCCATCGAGATATTATCCGACACCGAAGACATTCACACAACCACCAATATTATATTTGAATTGTCATAGGTTAAGAGATAGTTTTCCTGTTTTCATAGATATAGTTTCTTGCTTTCATAGACTAGAATAAAGTCTTATTGTTGTTGTAGGATAGATAGACTTTGCTTTATTAGATAGTAATTTTCTCATCATAGATTAGGCATTACATGGTAGTTTTTTGTGCTTTCAATAAAATAGATTTCCTTCCATGCATTAGAAATAGTTTTGCATTAGGCATTTAGTCCACTTGCCTCTTAGGCTAGATAGTTGTTCAATGAGAAGTTTTACTTTGATTTATTGCAGTAGTTAGTTTCCTTTGCTTATTTGTCTTTTGCTTTAGTAGGTTAGTTAGGTGTCTTTGCTTACTTGTTTATTTTCTTTAATAGGTTAGTTAGGTGTCTTTGCTTACTTGCTTATTTATTTTCTTTCATAGGGTAGTTTCTCATTGAATGTGGGTTGGCAAGTTAAAGAAGTTTTCTTTTTTCATTTGCTTATTATGCTTAGTAGTTTGACTTTGTTTATTGTTAAACTAGTTTGCTTTACATAGGGTTTTACTTGCTTTCTTAGGAACTATCCATCGATCCTTGGCCCAAAAGTACTTAGGTTACCTAGTTTCAATTTGATTATTAGGGTTTTCTCATTAGATAGCTTTGTTTGAGTAGATTGGCCTTAGATAACTACCTTCCTTAGTTAGACTATACTCCTACCAGCCTTCTACCTTTGGCATATATTTTTCTACAACTCTAAGTTTACTTACCCCAGGTTGACAATTTAATTGAGGGTTTTTATTGTGTTTTTAGTACATGTATAACACCCATCACTATGATCTCAAAGTCATATTCTTGAAATAGCAGAAGCCATCTGCATATTCTCGCCCCCAACACTGGCTTGTTGACTAGGTATTTTAGCGGGGAGTGATAAATAAACATTTTAAAGTTCCCTCCCAACAAGTAGTGGCAGAATTTTTGCAGCGCATACACCATGGCTAACCCTTCTCGCTCAGTGGTGGTGTAGTTGACCTCTACAATTGATAGCTTCCTGCTAGCAAAATCTAACGGGTGGTCAATATCTGCTCCTCCAGGTTGTGCTAACACAACTCCTCAAGCAATGGAAGACGCATCGACATGCACATGAAATTCCTTGGTCCAATCTGGGAAAACCAGAATAGGTGCAGTAACCATTTTCTGTTTCAGTGTGTTGAAGCTCTGCTGGCATTCTTCTATCCAACTGAACTGACAATCTTTCTTCAAAATCTTCTCCATAGGTGATGTGATCTGAGCATATCCTTTGATGAACTTCTTGTAATATCATGTGTGTCCCAGCACAGTGCGCAACTGTTTGACTGAAGTAGGAGGTGGCAGATCAACTATAATGGCAATTTTAGATGGATCAACTAGTAATCCCTTCTTGCATACAATATGACCTAACAACACTCCAAATGGTGAGAATAAGATGCACTTCTTTAGATTCAAACCAATTTGACACTTCTTGCATTTTTCCAACATTATCCTTAGACATTCAATATGATTCTTTAATAAACTAAAAACAGACCAATCATCAAAGTATGCTTCTATAAATTTATGCAAAAACTCCTTGAATGCTTTGACCACCACCCTGGAAAATATGGCTAGGGAATTATTTAATCCAAATGGCATCACTGTATACTGATAAGACCCCCATTCTATTGCAAATGTGGTCTTGTGGCAATCTTCCTTGGCAATCCGGATCTGATGGTATCCTGAAAATCCATCTGTAAAAGAATATACTTCCTGGCCTCCCACATTATCTAACACTTCATTAGTAAATGGTGTAGGGAAGGGGTCATGCAAACAAGCATCATTCAACTTCCTGAGATCTATGCATATCCTGATCTCTCCCATCTTCTTGTCTTGCACCACCATAGGGCTAATCCATTCTGATTCTTCGACAGGTTCTATAATCCCTGCTTCCAACATTCTGTCGAGCTCAATCTTCACTTTCTCCTTATATTTAGGGTTCAATCTGTAAGGTCTCTGTTTGACTGGTATTGAATATGGATTTAAAGGAATCCTCATCTCACCCATAGGCCCTTTAATTCTCTTCATATCAGTGAACTTGGTTGGAAACGCGTCCTAATATTCATGCAATAATTCTGTAATCTTGTCAATAGTGGCAAATTCCCAATAATCTCTGACATTAGCAAGCTTCAGGGTCTGTTCTGTTCCAATATTGACCTTCTTAATCTTGATTGGTTGTCCAATGAATGGTAACTCAACTCTTGGTCCTTCCACATCTCTTTGGCCTTCTGTTTTTGTAATGTTCACCTTTCTTGGATCATCGTCTTCATCGGTATTGATGTTGTAAGAGACTTGCAATTTTTGTAGAGGCGCAGTCCCTTCGTCCTCGTATTTCTCTAAAGGGAGGCTAGAGGCCTCCTCAAATACTTTTTGTCTGACAATATATAGTGCTCAATCTACTGAAGGATATTGACTTTCAAATAAGAAGGTGGTTACAAAATTCAGAGTCATACCTTTCCAATCTATAGTGATGAGGTGCAACTCTGCTTGAAGGTACCAGTTGATAGGTGTCATGTCCAGTGTCTTGATGAATTTATGTACCCATTGTTCTTGAGTAACATTGCTCCAGGCTTCCTCACAGCTTCGCACATGGTCCTTTGGGAAGCTTCGACCTGTGTATCGAACTTCACATCCTTCTAGTTGTGCTCAGAACCGCGTTGTCATCAAGGTACGACACTATACCCAATCTGCAATGTTACTTTTGTGTGCCCCCCACTATCTTGTTGGGGTTGCTTTTAGGGCCTCATCCATCACCAACAGTCTTTGTTGCATTGGTACACTTTCTTCAAAGTCCAACAAGAAGGTTTCTAAAGGATTTAGACCATCAAAGGTGGGTAAGTTACTTACTGTTGTGTTGATCCAATGAAATTCTCTGGTTAGTCTAGCACATCTTCTTGTAGATACTTCATACATTTTATTCTGCCAATTCTCCAGTGATTCTTCTAATTCTGATGAGCATACGCTGTCACTTCGCTAGCTTAAGTTTCCTTCGGTCGTAGGATTAATGTAATCTTGTTGTCTGGATGTTAATTTATATATATTTTCCAGTTCATATGTGCAATCTTCTTCTCTAATGGGATCTGTGTATCACTGACCATCATCTAGATCTAAGGGTGCAATGACCCTAAGTCCATATTTTTCAAAATTCATACGTCTCTTCTTTAAATCAACCACTATGGAATTATTGAAGGCCCAATCAATTCCTAATAGCGCAGGGTAAGGTCAGTTGTCATCAACTATCTCAATTACCTCAAAATCTACAAATGTTCTTACACCATCAATGTCCATAGGGACGTGTTCTAGTCTTTCAAAGGGGCTTACAGCCTGCTGATTAGCCATCCTGAGCCTGATAGGGGAATAGATTAGTCTAGGTTTTCCCATCAGTGCCCAAGTTTGCTTTGTCATGACATTGACCTTTGACCCTAAGTCGAGGACTACATAATCTATATCATATTCGCCTATTTGAGCATTCAAATGTAATTCTTTATTGGTCCTTCTCTTCTTATTGATTTGGTGTACTACCCTATTCAGTAAGGGGTCTATCTTTCCTAGCTCATATTGTCTGATTAAATTTTGTAGTTCTTGGACAATGCTCTCATCCTAAATTAACTTAACACAAGTATATAGAAATTCCATGAGCTTTCTTACCTCTTTTCCTTCTCTTGGCGAAGCAGACTGATCAAATGCCTGAGGCATTCCATACTCTCTTAATTATGGTCTTTTCTTTGATGAGGAACCTTGGTCTCCTTTGAACTCTTTTCTTACTTCCTCAAATATTTGTCTTTCTTTCTTTGCATAAAATGTTTGGGTCTTCTCAGCAGCTTTCCTAATTTCCGAATATTATGTAGTCTTCCTTTGGGTCATTCTGTCATCTCCTGTAGCAATGACTCCTCTAGTAATAACAATGACTCTAGGTTATTCTCCGCGAGGTTCAACTTTGATCAACTGTATCTGCGATCAACTGTATCTGCGGGTTTTGCTGAGGTCCTCATTTCTCTTGAAGTTTAGCCAGCAGTGCTGGACATTCTTCAATAACATGCTTGAAGGAGTTGCAATAGTTTCAAGTAGTACAAGGGTTTTGACCGTCCCTTTCCAAGTGTCTTGGTTGTGCATAGTTATAACAGATTATCTGTTCTAGGCCTCGACCCATTCCTCCTCCTCGTCCTCTTCCTCTGAATCCACTACGAGGATTGAAGTTTCCTCTCCCAGGGAAGTTATACAGCGTAGTGTTTCCTTCTTGTTGTAATTCATCTTGAATCTTGTATATGTATCTTGAACCTTCATGCATGGGATCATAATCCCTACAATCCTTATCATCATGTCCCATAGACTTACAGAACGTGAAATAAAAATTTGTGGGTGTCTGAACATATTTTTGCATGTAATATCACTCACCAGGGTGATGCTTATTTCTGCATACCTCACACCAGGGTAAGGTGACTTGCTTCAAAGGGTTCGGGGATCCAGAGGCCAAGTATTCATGGAATAGAGGGAAGTGCTCCTTGTCATGGAATTTTGATCTAAATCTGACATACCAGATGTCTTCTCTTTTATCTTTTCCCTTGTCTTTCTTCATATCTTCAACTTGCAAAGACAAACTAGTCAGCTGACTCAAGATCTAACTCATACATGAGCTCGATTCTCCCATAAGGGTTGATTCTAACTTCATGGCGATCTCCAACACCTCATCCTTCGAATCAATATTTTTCTACATCAGAGGAACTCTGATGTGTGGTAAGAGAGCAACAATGAACCATTTCTTGTTCTGCTCATCTAGAATATGAAAAGTCAATCAGCCTGTTAGGGTCTTGAATTTCTGATCGAACTCCCAAACTGGCTCAACTACCTTCTGCTTGATCTCCTTCAGTTCTGTAATACATTGGGACTCTGACTTAGGTTTCTTAAATTCTGCAATCAACGCATTCTTGATCTCATTCAGTGTCTTAGGCTATGCAAGTCCTAGGACAAGCTTCATGTACCATCTTAGTGCGTGGTCTCTTAGGGTAGTACTAAAATGGGTTCTTTTAACTGCTTCATCAGTGACATTCTTAATATTCCATATGGCTTCACATAGGAACCAATGTTGGTCAGGATCTTTAGATCCATCTCCCCTAAAGAGAGGGAGTCTCGTCTCATCTACCATAGATCTTCCTAGGGTCCCTGACTAAGTATGTGGTGGACTACTAGTGACGATGCTCTGGACGCTCTGGTGGCTTGGATTACTCTGATTTCTTAATACTATTGAATCAACAAGAGGGGTAATATAACTTACTTCAACAGTATGCACAGTTCCTGAAGTTTCTGGCTCGTCCTGGCGAAGTTCTTCAACTTCATCTTCCTTTTCCCTAGAGGGTTCTGAATTCTCTTTGTCAGTCAGATCTACTTCTTCTCCACTATAGAAACCCTCATCTTCGTAGTTCTTCTTGAGCAGTTTTTCAATATGAACTTCTTTGAACACTCTCCCACTGCACGTATGTCCAACCTCTATGTCATTGTCATTGTCTGAATTTTTGAACATTAGCCTTTTCAGATTTGACCAATCTACTATATCTTCAAGATGTTCTTCTCATGCAACAACATCTTGATTCTCAACTTTAGAAAGTGTAAAAATTTTCCTCTAGGTTCCTTGAAAAAATATCTCTCTGCTTGGCTATACGACTCTACTCTATCAACAACAAACTCGATGATGTATCCTCCAATGATGCTACTGAACCAATGATCCACTGCTCTTGACATGACATTATCAACTCTCTTGACCTTCTTGATCAACATCGACGTCCAAACTACAGGAGGTCTGGATCTGACCTCAAACTGGGTATTTTCCAACCTGGCTAACCACTCATATAGTTCCTAATGGATTCCTCCAAAGAATATCTCATTTATATCAGTAAAGATATATTTCTCCAACCAATCCTCTGTACTAAGATTAGGGTTCTTTTTCTGGGCTTCAGCGAAGTCCTTTTCTTGATCCTCTATCCACTTTTGAATCTTTGTCTTTGATGGGAACCACCTTGACATTCCCTCAAGAAGATTCATGTCCCGACAATGAAACCATTTGTTGGCACAGGGGTAGACCCAGGGTTCAACTCCAAGAGTGCACCAACAAGCCCTAACTACTGGCCCCTTCAGCTACACTTGCGAAGCATATGCATTCTCACACAAAGAAACTATGGGGGGGTTGCAGGACATAAGTGTCTACAACCAAGGGGAATATCAAGTGGATCCAATACCAAAACAATACACCATGCACATATCACTTATCATCTTATATCTACTCCATACACCTATCAAATATATCACAACAATGCAATAACAGTATATCAAGGCAAAATAACATAGCATCAATCACACACACAAGATATATATACGTGGTTCACCCTCTCTCTAGGGCTATGCCCACACAACTGTGCTTTATAATATATTAATATGAAAGCATACAGTTTTGATCTGCGCTCTTAACCAATAGATCTCTCTCTTCTCCTCTCTTTCTCTCCCCTCCCTGCGCACCCAGCTGCAGGGTTGATCTCTGTACCCAACTAAAGATCTTACAATACTAGAAGGCTCTCACACTTATCACTTCTCTCTCAAACAACAATAATCTCTCACAACATACCGACAACAACTAGATCGAGTAGCTCAAACCTAAACGATCCCTCTTCCCTCATATAGGTTCTTATTTATACATTACAATGACTTACCGACATCCTTAGGTCGAAACCTATGTGTCCAAAACCCTAGATACCCAAACCCTAGGTGTCTAAAACCCTAGGTCAACTTGACCCGCGTTTTCAGGGCTTTGCTAGCCTGTCTTTCCTTCCTTCTCGCACGATGCTCCAAAGCATCTAACAATGGATTTTTCCACTTGTTGAGTTGTCCACGATCCTTCTTCCTTGCTGATCTATCATCCTCGATCTCCTCGTCCAACGGATTTCTTTCTCGGGCTTCGCTCCATCTTTTCTGCTCTTTTTCTCACTTCGACCTAGTAATGGTCACTATGTCTTCCACGCAGTTCACATTCTCCTTTTTCTTCATTTATCTTCACGTACTTCCATACCCAAGGGCCAATAGTTTCTATGGATTTCTTCACAGGGTTACCGAAGTTTGGAGGAAAGAGTGTCATCATGGTGATTGTGGATACACTGACCAAGTACACACACTTTTTTCCACTCTCTCATCCCTTCAAAGCCAGTACAGTTGCCACTGCATTCATGGAGACAATTCAAAAGCTACATGGCAGCCCAAAGATTATTGTAAGTGACAGAGATGCCATCTTCACTAGACATTTTTGGACAAAATTATTTTCTTGTTTGGGTACTCAATTGGCTCATAGCTCATCCTATCATCCTCAATCTGATGGACAAACTGAGATAGTGAACAAATGTATGGAAGGCTACCTTCGTTGCTTTATCTCTGATAAACAAACACAATGGTTCAAATGGTTACCCTTGGTAGAATGGTGGTATAACACTTCCTTTCATACTGCAACAAAAATGACACCATTTATGGCACTCTATGGATACCACCCTCATTTGATAACTTCATCTCTAAAAGAAAAATCTAAGGTTCAAGCAATGGAAGATCACATCAAGCATCAACAACAAGTTCTCCAAATATTAAAGGACAACCTAACCATGGCACATAATCGCATGAACCAACAAGAAGATCAATATCATAGTGAAAGAAGTTTTGAAGTAGGAGATTGGGTGTTTTTAAGACTACAACCATACAAACAGATGTCCCTCAAGCAAGCCAAGAAGGATAATAAATTATCACCAAAGTAATATGGCCCTTATAAGGTGTTGCAAAAGATTGGTACTATGGCATACAAATTGGAGTTGCCTGCATCTTCACGAGTACACCTAGTTTTCTATGTTTCATGCTTAAAGAAGGCTATAGGTGACAAGATTCCAGTTCAAACTATATTGCCAGAACTTGAAGAGGAAGGAACAATCATATTGGAGCCTGAAGCCATCACTGACACAAGAATTCGCCAACTGAGGAATAGATCCATTTTAGAATATCTCATTAAATGGAGGAAACTACCAGCTGAAGATTCCACTTGGGAAGATGAGTCTTTTATATAGAAGCATCCAAAGTTACTCAAGCGTTGCAGACAACACTTGTCTCAAGGCGATGTGCATGTTAAGCCCTAAATAATGGCTCATTACCCCTTAATTGGGGCATATTACATTAGTAATGTTATTTTATTTATGTCGGCTTTAGTCCATTAGTTGTAATTATACCTCCTAGTCTCCTATATATACCAAGGAGACATTTTCATTTGGAATCATCTTGTAATTGTAGATTTATGTGGGCATAAAGAGGTTTCCCCCTCGAAGAGGCTTATTATCTGAATTTCTCTCTTTTTCAAGGCGTTGAGTACTTGTTCTAAGGTTTTTCTATGTTATATTGATATTTGGTTCTTAACACTGCATCCTTTTCCAAACTCCCATGGGTTCTTTATTTTGTTTGCAAGGGTATCTTCTTCCTTGATTTGTCTAAACATTTCCACTATGCCACTTCTACAAAAATGTGTTATGTGCCCATAATTGTTGCACTTATAACATACAACATTGTAATAAAATAATGAAGCAAATGAATTATAATTTCTATTTGAGAACCCATAAGTACTTCTATTTTTGTTCCATGCATGGTGATTTCTTACACATGCTCTGCAATTTATTGCTTTTTGACCAAAGTGATTGCAAGGAAAACAATAACCAAGGAAAGGGTTTTGGTACCGAGTTGTGCAAGGCCATCTTGGTGGGAAATATCTTTTTAATCTTCCCTTTTTATATTTGGGAGTTTTGTTCCTAAAAATTGCCCCTAGGTAGGGAACAATGTCAAGGCATCCAAAGAGGCCTTTAAAAACCTCTTCTCGCTTTAGGATTTCAAGCTGGCTCTTGGTTCTCCGGGGTATGTAAAAGCACATTCTCAGTTTGCACATGAAGTGGAAAACTGCTCTGAGTCATGCATATCCCTCTTTCATCTATGACTTTGTTGATCACTTTTTATCTTTTAAAACACTGTAGGATGTCTCCTTCATTTCCCATGCCTTCAAATCATTTCAACATTTTCCTTAGTTGTATGACTTTGTCCTCCTGTATGCTTTGGAAAAGGTTTTCAAGGTAATCCGTTATGTAATCATTGTCTTGTAAATATATATTTTTTTAAGTAAAAAGAGGTAGATCCTATTATATTACTGGAAAAAATAAACATTTATCCTGAGGCTGTGAACTGTTCCGCCGAATTAGCGGAAACCAGAATAGTTGGGAGCCTTGGATGTCCATGTCCAAAAGAGGCGGTCTACCATCTATCCTACCCATAGGAAACCAGGACAGTTGGTGGCCTATAGTTTGTACATTAACCATAGAGACAAAAAATGGAACTAGTTTAGATAGTGAAAGTTATGAGCTAACTAAAACCATAACCATAACCAGAAGCATTTACCCATTGGCCTCCGAGCTGGCCATGTCAACATCTTCATCTTGTAGTCCATCCTGAGATGACAACATGTAAGGTCGTGCACAGGTAGGGCATCCTTGTCCTTCTGGTGCGGTGGAAAATGCATCGTATAACATGTCTATGCACTGGTTCATGAGGGTGCCACAGTGGACTTGATCCGCCATTTGGCTTCTCAATTTGAACATCAACTCCAAATGCTTCGGGTGGAAGAATGGTGGTGTGACATGCCACTATTCCTGCATAATTGAGATGGGAGGTGGTGCAAGGATCTTTCCACCCTCCTTTGATGTTCCACCAGCCTTGGTCTTCGCAGCCTCGCTTCTTGCCTCACCACTCTATTGTTCCCTTGTTTCACCCTGATCTTGTTCCTCGACTTGCTTCTCTTGGTCTATATCACTTCCCATGACTCTGGAGGATTTTTGGCCAGTTGCGAGTTGAACATCCTGAGAAGCCATGTGTAGGATCTCTTCCAAAAACTCCTCCTCTATGTAGAAAGTGGGGAATTCCTCCATGGTGTTGTGTCCTTGGAACTCCATAGTGACGACCTGAGTGACTTCCCCCGGGAGGCTTTTTGATGGCTGATAGTTTTATGGTACTGTGAAAAGAAGAGGCTCTGAAGGAATCTCTAAGGGATCCTCTGGGATGACCTCCTCCACAAATTCCATGGGAGGTGACTAGGAAATCCTTGATCTGCATGCAATTTGAGTTTGGGCCATGGATAACGCTCACTCCAGCCTTTGTTTTCTCTTCTTCCTTTCCGTGAAGGTGTACCAAGCTGAGTCGCATCGTGGTTTTCCCCTCTCCCTCAGCATTGGGATGACAATTAGAATGACTATGTTACAGGAGGTGTTCCAGTGGCTGCACCAAAGCTCAAAGTTGTTGGCCTGGTGCAAGCCAAATTCGAAATGGAGGGAGCCAAGGAAAATCTGGATGATAACAGGGAGGATCGAAAGGACAGGTTCCATTATCGCTCCTCCAAAATTTACTTCCTGTGACGCCGGACTATTCACGCAAGGGATAAGTCCCATGGCGTGAAGCTGGTGATTAAGTCGTGCTCCCATCCTTAATGGTGAGGAGATGGGAGTCAGTCTTCCTTATTTATGGCCGAGCTTGGATCCTCCCTGCGTGGCACTGTTGCACTATGTGTCACCCCACCCGGGGTCATTGTCCTGTAAATATTGAGGTACACTGTTCTTATCATATTGTATGTTAAAATAATGAGAAAGGACGGGTATTATACTGATACTACTAAGTTGCTCATCACATTTTAAATACTTTGAATCTTCTCTAGTTTTATCAACATCATACAATTTAGTATTATGTATCAAGCCCTTTATATCTTCATCAATAAACTTACATTTGTTTTCTTGCTCAAAAACTTCAATTAATTGTTGATTGTCTATTTGCTCTTCAGGTAGCTTTTCATCACTAACATAGATTGGTTCACTGCTTGGAAGCGATGAAAGAGAAATGTATTCTTCATGTTGTTTATGGAAATCAACATCATCATCTGAATCATCATACCTGGGTTTATGACTGAAAATATCTGAAGGTGTTGATTGAGAAGTTTTGTGTTCTTCAATACTTACATCAAGCAAACAATTTTGCATGTGTTGTTTATCTTGATTATTAATCTTATGAACATAAATTTCTGAACAATAGTTATGATTAAAAGCATTTTGAAATGGATATGAATATGAATCATCTTTAATTAAAAATTGACGCAAATGCGCCCGCTAGGCACGTCCGCTCACAGGATCTCTCCTCCTTCCTCGGCCAAAAGAACTGAAAGGTTCTTCTATTTCCTTATCGGGAAATTTTCCACCCACGGCAACTAAACACTGGGTCTCCCTTTATTCTAAACCAATGCTGGCCTTTTCTTGTTGTCGGGGTTCCTTCTATCGGGATCTCAACACCCGTGATGTTCAAACAACTTGGATCCCCGATCCCCGATCCCCGATGCGCTCCTTTGTTGCCTTAGCCCCACCTACCTAAGCCTTTAGTCCACACAACCATTTTCTATAAGACCACATCCTTATATTTCTTCTTGTCGGGTTTCTGACTTCAAAATCCCAATGCGCTCAAATTCCCGTTAGCCCTCCAGGCTAAGCCTTTGTCCACGTAACCTCCTCTATATGACCGCAGTCACAACTCCCGTCGGGGTTTCAGGATTTCTAATGTCAAATTACACTCACCCTCAGGATTCGCGATCCCTCGAATCCCGACGCGCCCTTTACGCGTTAGCTCTCCTGCTAGGCTCCTAGCCCATATGATCGTTGTCCCGTGACTGTAGTCTTACCCCTCGTCGGGGCTATGGGGTTTCAAATGATGAAAAACACTTGCCCACGGGATTCCCGATTCCTCGAATCTCGACTCGCTTCTATACTGACAGTTGGCTCCCTCAATGACACTTCCCTTCTTCCTGACATGCTGACAGCTGGCCGCACGGTGGCTCCTTCCTCATTGTCGGGGTTTCGCAGTTCAAAAATCTGAAATGTGTAAACACCTTGTCACCGGGATCCCCGATATCCCGATGAACCAAACATCGATGGACGTCCTCCTTGTCGGGAATTTCCCCGATGACGTCGATTTCTTCCACGCGTCCCCTCTGATGGACGGTCCCGATTTCTCTGGGGTTTCGAGACTTGTGATGTCCCAACTTTCTTGTCCTCAAGAAATCTGATTTCTCGATGCTGAATATCCCGACTCTCTTCGGATTCCCGACACATTTCTCCCCGAATGGATGACTCAGATTATGCCGAGGTTTTCTCTATGGACTTCCCTGATCTCCTATCCACGAGACTTCTGATTTCCTGAACTCCTGATGCCTCGATCTCCACCACGTGTCCAACTGACGGACGGTCTAGATCTTCTCGGGACTTCGGGGTTTCAAATGTTGAAAACCATTTGACCACAGGACTACCGATCCTCTGAATCCCAATGGTAACCTTCATGCAGCTCCTGTCTGATACGACGGCTGACGGGTAACTGACCAACGATCCCATGGTTCATGAATCATGGAGCTTGAACTCTGAACACGGCTGTAACCTCCTTACTTCTTTGGAAGATTCAATGGTTGACGGGATTTTACAAATCCTCTCCACAAGATCCCGACCATCGATTTCCTCCCTTTGGTGATTCTTCGTGAGAATGACCAAGTATTCCTCCATGGAATTTGTCTTCCTACGGTGCAGCTATGCAAAGCCTGGTTTAAACACTCCACAACACGAATCTTCCAGTGATTCTCTTCGACGAGCTTGAAAGCCTTATCCCTCCTGAGCTTCCACACAACTTTCAACCTCCAAGAGGGTCCTTGCACACACTCCTTGCGGCAACCTTCAAATATTTTCAAAATATCTGAGAATTCTTCGACTCTGAGCACACCTGCAGCAGCAGTCCTTTGATTCTTCACTCAGATTCACAACTGAGACTCTTCTTAGCTTGCACACCCCTTGCACGGCTCCTATAACCCAATTTCACTTCTGGGTGACTGAGAACAAGAGTTAAACTATCTGAGCCTTCTGTCAACGCACTCCTTGCGGACGGCTTCAACTGCACTCCTTGCAGGAATTCTTTCTTAGATAGAGAAACAATTGAAACTCATTCCTTCTTCCTTCAGACTTCATACTCAAACCATGAAATCACATACACAACATATAAAAGCAAATGTATAACAGGAAGCAAACGTTCATGATCCTATCATTCAGCACCAATACACAGAGAACAACACAAACCATGAATTTGAATCAAAGCTTTCTATTAATTCAAATGTTTGTACATGGGTGTTTTTACACAGCTCTCTGCTTCTTCTTTCTCCAAATGCTTCTGAATAATGTTACAATGCACAATGAGGGTGTCTATATCATGTTTCCCTCTTGCGCTCTACAATTGTCTAGTCTAGAATTAAATTCTATCTACTTTACATTAACTATTTTAAATGTCGTCTACCTACTAAGGACGAGAGCTATCCCCTCAAGGTCCATTTACAATATACAAGTGTGCCTCATCTTAATGGATCATTTAAGATTTGCGCAACAATTCCAAAGTGTTTTCAAAATTTGTGTTGGCTTGTCCAACTGTCCTCCACTTCCGCGCTGGCTCGCTTGATGTGTTGGCGATGCTCCTGCATCAAAACTGTAGTGGATGAGTTTTGAAAATGATATCTCCATCTACATCAAAATCATCATAATTAGGAGGGTTGTTATGAACCGTTGAAAATGATAATGAAGAATAATGTCCTACTTCATCGATAAATCGATATTTAAAAAGGTTTGGGACAATAGTTTCATCAATAGGTGACTGAAATACATCCTTACAAGACTCGACATTTGAATCTCCATATTGATCATATATATGTTCAAGAATTGAAAATCTAGTGTGTGTGAGTTCATAAATATGTCTATTTTCATAGTTAATATTGAAATATTCAAGACTATGTTCATCGTTAATTAATTCATGTGCAAATAGATGATCTTTAGGTTCTTTACATAAATCTTTAGAAATGATATCATTATGAGTATGTATGTCTTGAATTTAATTTTCAATAATACAACCATTGTTAATATTATAACCAGAATTATCTTGCCAATCTTGAAATTGATCATAAACAAGTGTATTAATGTTAGACTCACTATTAATCAATTGTATAGTTGATAAACATTCTTCCTCATTAGTTAATTCATTGTAAGTATTATTTGTTTCTTGAACAAGCTCTTTAATAGGACACATTTCAGTAAATATTTCATTAATTTGACACTTATTATCAAAGCTCAGTCTTGAGTTTAATTGGTCTTTACATTCATTGCAAATTGAAATATCAACTTGTTGTAATGCTAATTCTTCGACAGTGTTATCCTTATGTAAAGTTTAATAATATTTTGTTACTATCTTTTGCTCATATGTTTCTTCGTTAACATAGAGGGAAGAAATAGATAGATCCTCATTGTCAAATGCACAAGTACTTATTGAATTTTGAGAAAGTTCAAGAATATAATTTATTACAGTAGAGTGTGTTTTAAAGTCCCTATCATCATGTAGACTTCTAGAAATTTCTAAAGGTATTGGCATTTTTTCATCATAGGCAGCTAAATTTTTTAAAGATTCTTGTTCTTGTTCTTGAAAATCAAGACTTTGTTTAAGACCATAGAAGAATTGTTCGACATATATTTGTTTATGATATATATCAAAGTCTTTGTAATAATCAAAAGTAGTAAATAAATCAATATCTTTCTCTTCCAAAATATCAACATAGTCTGTATCTATAAAAGATTCAAGGATAATTTGAAACTCTTGATTAATATCATGGAAAAAGGAAAAAGTATCATAGTTTTCATTTTGATCTTTAAGAAAAGAAACCATATCTTCTTGAAAATCTTGTTGGGTAAGTTCACAATTACTTTCTTGCTTAACATCTTCATTAAATTCATTTTCTTCTTCACTTTTATATGAGTTATGTTCTTTTTCAGATTCTACACTACAACAATGTTCAAAAAGAAGTTCGACTCAATAGATTAACCTACAATGATTGTGAAAACATGAATGAAAAATCCTTTAAGGAAGAAATACTAGAAGGAGGAAGACCTCTAAACTGATTCTGAGCATCTAATTCCAAAGAAAACATAAAAAGCTTCGTTAACACATCTTCATGAACAATACCTAACATATTCATATAATCGTGAAAATATTGTAATTGTTATCCAGGGATGATCCAGATTTTATGAGCATAACGAAATGAACGCATATTATTATTATTATTAACATAGAGACACAATGAACAATAACACATATAGAATAAAGTTGGCTTCTATTCAATAAAGAAATATGCTGAAATGTAAAATTCAGACTAAAAACAAGCTTACTAGAATGGTGGCAGCTTATCTTTGAGAAGAGATGTGACGACTGCGCTCATTCATAAGAAGATGAGTAAAATGAGGCTCTGAAAGCTTTTTTACAATAAAAATGAATGCCAAAACCCTAGACATCCAAAAACCTAACCCTAGGAGATGAAGTGCCAAACATCATGTGGGCCCCGTTGGGGTAAATTGGTACATCAACTTCTTGGGGTTGCAACTTTTGCATACGATCTTCATTTTAGGTGAACGATAGCCCATTGGAAAGGTCTATCAAAGGAATACAAATGATGTCATCAAACTCAACCTCTATGTAAAGTTTAATTGTGGTGATCCCTAAAAATGTTGTTTAACGCCTCAAAAAGGCCCCAGAAGTTTAGGACCCGAAAACTAGAAAAAAAATTGCCAAGATGGGCCAGTTGGAATAGGTGGGTCACCACCGATATCCACCTGGATCAATCCTCCCTCTTAGGAATAAATGGTATCCATTGTGTTTATTTCCCCCATCAGATGAGGAAATTTCTTCTGAATTTGGCCCCAAGTGAGCCACTTTCCTTGGTGCAGGAGCCTTGCTTTGACAAACCGATAAAGTTGGATCCTCCGCTAGTGAGTGCCATTGACCTATGTGTTGGACACAAATACCACACTTAGAGGCGGGGGTGAATGAGTGTGGAGATATTTTTCCCAAAACTTCCCTTTTCACATAAAACTGCTTAGTTAACATTCAACATTTATTCATTACCCATTGCTGTCATTTATAACCAGTTAGATGTGAATATATATCAGCAACATATATCAGCAACACATATCATCAACAAGTCATCACCACAAGTAACACAAAGAATACAAGATGTATGTACAATTTTTCTTTTTATTATGGACAACAATCCGAGGTTTATCAGCAACAACTGAATAGAGTACAACTCTACAAGAGCACCAACACTATAATGCAAGACTCAACTTACACCCTCAGCACCAACTGAGATGAGACAACAATCCTCAATAGATATCAATCTATCAACAGGTACACAACCTGTCAGTAGTGCAGCCCACGTGTGTACGCGCCCTGGCTCACTACAGCCTGCATGTGCACCCGGCCAGTGTATATTGCAACATGTGTATGCTTCTGAGCAGCTAGGGTTTTTCTTTGCTTCACATGCTCAGATCCTCTGAAACCTGCAATCACTTTCTCTTATGTCTTCCACTGTCCAAACTGACCCATATCTAGTCACAACATCTCCATGCTCTCCAATATCTTTCTCATGCTCCACAATTGATCAATATGAATGTTATCTCAAACATGTATAAGCATCTAGTATACCATAGCAATCATGTCACCACTGAATCACAAGAGTACTGATCACTCCATCAACCAAATCAACGAAACTGAACCACATCATAGAAGCCATACCAAGAATTCCCTAAGCATTCCCATCACATCAAACAATAGTAATCATAAAGACAATAATGTAATCATACTAGTGTCTCAGTGATAGATCTGAGGCCATAGAATGCAGATCTGGAACCCGCCTAATCATCCAAGATCTTGGCACCATATCAAACACAAGTCTTCACCATTTTATCCACCATACACTCCATGTCTTCAGACAGCCCGCATATACCTTAATGTATACGCACCCTAAGCACATACAACCCACGTATACCTCAGAAACTAGGGTTTCTGAAGTTCCGAGAATTTTGTCGTCAAGATCTCCGACATTGCTGAAACTTTGATGCGTCCATGAGATCCTCCTCTCGCTCTCTCCCTCATAATAGATCTTCAATCATGCTCAAGAGATCTAGACCAATAATGCTCAAGAAGCTCTGCATCAATACTCCAAAAGATATTAACAAGAAGCTCTCCATTGATCCACAAAAGGATGATCTACAAGAGACCATAGCTATCTTATTTATACTTTCATCCTCTAGGTCACTTAACCCATTTTTAGGTTACTTAACCCATTTCTAGGTCACTTAACCTATTTTCCATATTTTAGGGTTAACCACTTTCCATGAATAGAAATTTCTCCAATACTTTATCATTTAAATATTCCTTCTTGATTTTGTCACTTCTCTTTATTATTTAAATAATCCATCTTGATTTTGTCACTTTACTTTATCATTTAAATAATGATTTCTTCTTTTCAATCACTTTGACTTCTTTGACATTGGGGGCTTCAAGCCTTCATATGGGGGCCCTCCAACTTCATAAGGCCATAACTCTCAAACCGTGAGGATTTATGTGACATTCCACATACCACCGGAAACGGCATGACAAGAACTATCCATCTAGGATAGTTTCACCAACAACCTCATTGATATTGATCTCATTATTCCACATACAAGCATGGGTTCTCCAACCGTTCTTCTAGGATAACTCAATCCGCAAAGCGTCTTCCCGTGATGGCTTTCACCATAAGGGGACCACTTTTGAGTTAATCCATTTGCGCACCTTATCAATCATGATAAGACAATAATGAGTCATATTTTCATCAAACAAACTATACATCATTATGTATCAATGAAACCTCATTGATCCATCTTCATCTATGCATCATATCCACGATCCATCTTTATCAATTGGTTTCCACTTTGACATCTATCATTCTCATCAAGGATGATTTATTTGCATTGTTCATCAATCATCAATCAATCAAGCCTATCAAAAAATCCATCACTTGACATCAATCAATCATTTGACATCAATCAATCAAACCATTGGCATCAATGACGTATGATCCAACAATCTCCCAAATAATCAAACCATTGGCATCAATGACAACATGATCCAACATTGCGTGTCCACGATATGATTAGTGGATGCTTGTTCCATGCAATTAGGGTTGATCTATGTTGGTTCCAATTGTTCTACTATCTCTGAGGTGTCCAATAATGGTGTAAAATATGGCCAAAGGAGATCCACATTGAACACTGCAAACTTTTTCTCCCACCCAAAACTTGTGTGGCACCTGGTGTTGATCATGGTGTTTCTTGTACTTGGAATTTGACTTTTGTAAAACATCCTGAACCTGTTGGTGGATGTGTTGGATCCACTCAATGAACCTGGTGGCTTTGTTAGCTTCAATTTTAGCATGGGACGAGTCTACCAGGGTGGTCACAAGTGGTAGTGAAACATCCATGGGACCGAATGGTTTAAATTCCAACCCCACCTGAAAGGGGATATGGTTGGTTTAGCTATGTATGGCTCAGTTGTAGCTGTGTTGAACATAGGGAAGACTCTCATCCCATGTGTGAGGGTTCTTGGAATTTTACATGCATAGGATATGCACAATCATCTGGTTGATGACCTTAGTTTGGCCATTTGTTGTTATAGCAAGATTTGCCTCGCCCTATGAAAACTTTCACAAAAGGCCTTTTTCCATTTCCCTATGTATACTTGAAGTCCCTTTTTGCAAATCCCATAGCTAAAAAAATTATTTTTCCACATATATGTGCCCTACCTATTATACAACATGCATATATGCAGGTTGCACCATTACATCCTGCGTACATCGGGATTTGTGCCCAAAATTAAAAAATGGTGTTGGGTTTCCATCTGACGTCATAAGATCCATGATCCTTGACCTTCCATATACTGGAAACGTTTCGAATTGACCCTTCAGTTCCACTTGAAGGCTACAAATGGGCCAAATCCGAGCTATGGAAAAGAAGAGAAGAATTCAACTTTGAGAGCAAAGTTACTTTGGAGAAATTATTCACTTCATATTGAGTCTGCATCCCTTTGTACTTTTAAGTCTGAACACATTGTTCAGCCCCAAATCTGTTTCCTACTTGATTAAGAACCTCATTGTCTCTCTTATATGAGCTTTCCTTTGGTGGAGTATTGAAGTGGTGGAGGCCCAACTGGAAGGGACTTCGTTTCTCGGTTCCGAACCGTGCAGACACAAAAGTTTGTAATTCATTCACTTCTCCTGATTACATTTTAATAGAAATACTATTTTCTCGTCCAATTGATATCTTGTAAATATTTGAATTGTCATTCCATGGGATGTTATAGCAAGATTTGCCTCACCATTGCTATCTTGCACAGAGGGCCTTTTTCCATTTCCCTATGCAGACTTATCAACCCCTTTTTGATAAATCCAGAACCAAAAATATATATTTTTCCACATATACGCTCCCTAACTACTTTGCAAGATGCATATACGCTTGTTTCTCCACTAGAGCTCGCGTATATCGAGATTTGTGCTAGAAAATACAAAATGAGGTCGGGTTTCCATGTCACGACAGAAGATCTCTGATATTTGGCCTTCCATATAATGGAAATGTTCTGAATCGGCCCTTCAGTTGCATTCTAGAGGCTATAAGAGCACAATTTCGAGCTATGGAAAAAAGAGGAGAAATAATTCAACTTTGAGAGCAAAGTTACTCTATAGAAATTACTTCATATTGAGCCTGCATCCCTTTGTCCCTCAATTCTGAACATAGTGTTCATCCCCCAAGCTCTTTCCTTATTTTCGAGAGGGCCTCATTACCTCTTTGCTATGAGCTTGCCTTTGGTAGAGGATTGAAGTGGTGGAGACCCAGCTGGAAGGAACTTGGTTTCTTGGTTTCGAACCGTGCCGACACAGAAGTATGTAATGTTGATACTTCTATTGATCAATTATTAATAGAAATACTCCTTTCTCGTCCTATCGATATCTTGCAAATATATGATTATTATCCATGGGAATATTTGTAATGTTTATTAATGGATTGTGTTATCTGATGTGCTAACTCATTTTATATATTGTCACTATATACTTGCATCGCTTGTTTGTTGAGAACTTCTTGCAGGTGTAAAGCTTTGGGTCAAAGTGCTCAACGATGGAACAACATTGAATGATTGGATCAAGGTAGGCTTCTTCCTCGTATTGCACATTATTTTATATATCACGTGTTGGAATTAAGTTGATTTCTGCAGTCATACATGTCTTTTGTGGTTTACCCTTGGCCATAGAGAGTTTTTCCCTTGTAACAAAATTGGCGACTCCACTGGGGATAGATCTTCCTTCTAAGGGTTGAAGTATTTTTTCTTCTTACATTACTCTTTTTCCTTTGTGTTTCTTGTCGTATCACAGTTGGACAGAGTTTATTCACTCGGGTTCTGAGTTTTTCAGCCTTTTACCCTTGCCTAGCCTTGTTTTAAAAGATATACACCCTTTTTTCCTTGAAAGCCACGTATACACGCTTGTTGTCCCACTGCAAGAGGCGTATATACGCCCTTTTCTCTTGAACAGTCACGTATACCACTTCCCCTTGCTTGATTTCTTGGTTTAGTGACTGCTGGGTAGGTTTTGAGGATCACTGAGTCTTCTTAGGTATCTATAGTGCCTGTTGAGATTATCTGGGATGACAGGAAACCTGTTTGGAGTTGAATTTTTGGGCAGCATCTTTCTCTTTGTCTTCCGTTTTTTAGTTGTCCTTGGTAGTTGGGATGTCTGCTTAGTTGCTTGGTATTCTTCTCGAGTGATTTCTTTTATACACAGTAGAAGTTATTTATCAAGTCGCTTATCAGTCCATGCATTTTCTTTTTAATACATGGAAAATACAAAAAAATATGTATTTTTCATTGGTTGGTATTTTTGTCTTGGAACCTTTATCATTAGCTTATCACATTTAGCGAAATATTGAATTTTACTTCTAAGTTGCAGAGTTAAAATTTAAGATTGCAAATTTTTTATTTAGCATATCATTCACTAAAAACTTAAAGTTAATCTTTGCATTATATCTATTTTTTTTTCATGTAGAGTTATAACACCATGAGTTTCGTTTCCATACCTTTTTGTGTAATCACGACCAATAAAATTTACGCTTTAAACTAAAATTGATTAGTAACGATTATTGTTTAGGGTGCACAAACTAGCCTAGGATTTAGTGCCTTGGAATAGGATTTTGTGAGTAAACTTCTCTAAGGCAATTAAATCAACATATGTGTTTGAGACAGGGAGTTGAGAAATCCATTGTATAATTGGTAATATCAAGAGGCTCCACTCACACCGGAGTTAAGCATGAGGTTGTGCGAAGTTTTTTGAAGGAATAACCCCTAGATACTCACCTAGCATCATAGATATTTATGTGGATTTATTCATATCTGGGGATCTTGCTAGTATCCAAACCTCTATGAGAGGTGATACTTTCAAGGTTTAGGGCTTTTCTACCCTACCCATACGGTAATCTAGACTTACGACTATTCGCATGTGCATCGGTTATACAATGGTTGATTAGTTGCTTGACTTAGGTTTCTCATAGGTTACTTGCAGGGGTTATTTTGCTTGTATCCTGAGTCAAATAGGGGTTGGACAACACACAACCTTTATGGAATATTACTTCTTTAGGGAGATCTGACTGACTGGCTGTTAAGCCTACAAGGGCCCTTATAACTGATTCTGTTACCTCCAAAATTTAGCAGGGAGACTTAGGTCCCTCCTGGAAGAGGCATACCTTCTTTAGCGAGGGAGGCCACTCAGCCACTTTAGCCCGTTTGCATGCATATTGGCCGTTTGACTTTTTGGTATGCTCTTTGATTACTAGTTGGCCTTAGGATATCTTTTTATTTGTTGAGAGTCATAATTCGTCATGGAGTCGGACCAGCTTCCTCGCAGGTCCCGTCAGTTGTTACAGTTACCACAGGTTTTCTATCTATTTCCTTCTAAAAGGAGTAGAGTTATCGAAAGTGGTACACACACATCCACTTTTCAGACTTGTGATCCCACAAGGATGAGTACTAAGTCTAGTATTCATAACACTAGGAGTTCATCAACTTCTAATCCCACTATAGTTAATTTCACTCCTTCGACACCTGCAGCCGCTACAGTTGCAGTGCCGGAGGCCTACACCAATACTATGGCTTGGCCCATAGTCAATGCTTTCTCTCTTGCCTCTAACCCTTTTGGGGGTTTTTCCCACTCACCGAGTTACAATTTTCAGCCATCCCCAATGCTACTAGTCCATTTTCTTATGGTATGCCAAGTTTCACTTCGCAGTTTTCAACTACCATCCCAACTGCTGGCCATAATGCTAGCCTTGGACCTAGGGGAACTACACCTCCTTACAGTCCCTTTCTGTTTGGTAGCTCTCATGTTCCCCAAGCGAATCCTAATGTAGAAAGTGTCTCCTTCCTTAACCTCGGTTCTAATCCTTCTACGGCTGGATAGAACAACCAAGCTGGCAGACAAGTTCCACCCTATATCCCTATCCCCTCGGTGCCGAATTGGAACAATACTTTTGGCATAACGAATCCACTTCAATCCTCCAGATTCCCACCTGGAGGAGGTCAGTCTTATGTTTTGGGCACCCCCCAACTTGGATCTAATCCAGTTGGGGGTAGTTTTAAAAACCCTCAGTTTGGAGCTAATCCAACTGGGGGCAATTTTCATAACCCTTATCAGAACATTCCTGTTGGAATGATGCCCAATCCATCTTTCACGAATCCACCCAGATGAGGGTCTTTTAATTCCAGGCAAGGTTATGGTCCTTACTAGAATCCTGGATGGAACGTAGCTCCTAATACTCAGTATTTTGCAGGAGGATGGGGTCAGGTGTTACAACCCTGTATTCTCATTCTGGCCACGCTTAATCTACCAAATTTGTCTAAATTAATGAACGACCTGGTGATTCATGATCCCACATGGCTCCCTGTCCCCACCAAGCTTCTATCAGACATTCTAAAGTTTGAGGGTAAGAATGGCAAGGACCCTGGTGATCACGTCACTACTTTTCACCTCTGGTGCTCATCGAATTATTTGAATCACGATTCTATTAGATTACGATTGTTTCAGCGCACTCCTATCAGGATTGTGTCAAAATGATATATTGAGCTACCTAGGGGGACATATGGGTCTTTTCAATAGTTAGTGCTAGCCTTTCTTAACCATTTTCAACTACCCATTCGTTACGATGTTGGCCTTGAACTTTTTTCAACTTTACGCCAAGGTACCGACACTCATATTTCATACCATATCTAGGAATGGCGTAGGCGAAGGTGGTTAGTTAAGACTCCCATACCCCCAAACTTTCTTTTAGAATGGTTTTTAAAGTCTTTGCATGCTCCTATTTCAAAGTACGTTTCTACTTCCGGGGTCTTCAGTGAGGAAGAGGCCAATTTTAGAGCCTAGCAATTAGATTTGATCTATGCTTAGTCTGAGATGTTATACCACCTTCTTCCCGACAGACCGTGGTCGACTCATGATCCTAGACAGAGTCTTGGGCCCCATTCCAATGGAATTGTGGGGTCCACCAATGTAAATTCCACAAACTCGGCAACGAAGTCTACTGGAGGACCAGCTTCATCTGGATCGTCCAAACCCACCCAATCGGTGGATGTACATTCTGTGTAGTCGTCGAAAAACCCAAATGGTGACCAGCAACCAAATGGGAATAAACAGAAAGGTCAAAATAATTATAGAGGTGGGAAGAATAAACCCAAGGACAAGAATAAAAATGGAAAACAGAATGATAATGTTGGAGAGGGAAAGAAAGAAAAGCGTAAAGTTAAGTTTCCTTGTAAACTTTGTACTGATGATCACCTTACACACTTATGCCCCAAACTTGCGGAGGTTGCAAGGCTTTTAAATCTTCTACCCATTGTGCTAACAAATCCTTTTCCTCACAACTATCACTTATCCTCGAGTTCTTCGAACGTTGGAAATGCACCTGGTGGGAGTCAAAACCCACCACCGCAAGATGGTGACCGTGTTTGTATCAATATGGTCGACGCAAAAATCGATATAGCCACTTGCTCTTGAGATTACGGCTCTTCAAAATCTAGTACCAACCTAGAAGCTCCTCCTCCACCCCCATAGATGAATTTACAGATAGAGAAACCAGAGCCACCGCCTCATATT
Source organism: Picea mariana (assembly GCA_032191745.1). Classification (NCBI taxonomy): domain Eukaryota; kingdom Viridiplantae; phylum Streptophyta; class Pinopsida; order Pinales; family Pinaceae; genus Picea; species Picea mariana. Next base: position 39,412 of record JASDQU010737976.1, read on the forward strand.
CTGAATGGAGTATTCAAGCGCTCTACCCATAACCCTAATTCTAGAGTCACCTAGAACTACTCTATTGTTTAGGATTTGGGCCAAACACCTTGCGTGATGTCTGCTTTGGAGGTACTCCAGACGTATCCATCACAGAGGAATGCCTTACTCTCTACCTTAGGAGATTTAGAACCTAGTGGCTCGAAGAACATCAAGTTTGATGTCACAGACGTGAAGCCTCGCTTACCCTACCATGTGGCTTTCCAAATCCACGTGGAGTATTCTAAATATACAATCAAACGAGCGATCATTGATGAAGGTGTTTCCACTTGCGTGATGTCCTTAGTCTATTGGAAAGCTATTGGTTCTCCAACCCTTTCAAAGTTATCGACCATGTTGACCGCATTCGATGGGCATTCCTTTCATCCTCATGGTATTCTCCCTGCCTTTCTGGTCCAGTTAGGTGGGAAGACGGTAGAGGTGGAAGTAGAGGTAGTTGATGAACCTCTCAATTATAACCTATTACTAGGTCACAATTGGACTTATGCTATGGTTGTCGTCGTATCGTTCATTTCCCGCACACTTTGTTTTCCTCATCAGGGAGATATTGTGACGATCAACTAGTTATCCTTTACGTACTCTAGCCCGAACACATCTGTTGGACCGTTGATCCCTGTGGTCAACAATTCTCAACTGACAACTGAGAATATCGGTGTTGGAATGTATTCTTCCCTCATGGGTACTTTCGACTTCTCGGCACTGACTCACCACGTTTACGCCATGTCCAGTACGCCCACTTCAGTAGAGAGGTCCAATCCTTTCCGCACTTATTATTTTAGTGACCCTTGGACCCTACCTTCTCTGACTTCGTCGATTGAAGGTCAGTCACATGTTGGCATGGCTATGCCACTATCGGCAGTTGAGATTGCATATCAAGCTATCCTTGACTCTTCTGTCGATCTCAATCCTGTTCCCTCCCAGACGGTCGAGGAGGATCCATTTCTTAGGCTTGTGTGGGCCACTTCATTATCTTGTTCACATGATTTCTTGGATGAGACTTTTCCTTTGGATGAAGCCATCCTTGAAGCCATGAATGTTTCCGAGAGACCTTGGGATGATATGCATCATCGATCTTACTTTCTCCCAAGTCTTGAAAGAATTGAGCAAGATGATTTTAGATCTACCCTGAGTGAGATAGTCGGTCATTCTGTAGTTCCACTTGATACACATGGAATTTACGTCAAAGGGAATATGGCGAGTATTTATCCTACCATCCAGATCAATATCTCTCGTACCCTTGGCAAGATCGAAAATGTAAATATAGGTGCAGATTGTTTGCCAGAAGATATTTTGATCTACACTAACCTCTTCAAAGAATTTCGAGACGTGTTCACTTGGTCATATGAAGAGATTCCAGGGATCGACCCTTGTATTGTCGAACATGAGATTAGGACTTACCCTTATGCTAAACCCATTCGAAAACATATTAGAGCTGTTAATCCTAGGACAGCCCCCACTATTAAGGCAGAGGTAGAGAAGCTACTTAATGTCGGCTTTATCTACCCAGTTCCCTTGACTGAATGGGTATCCAACCCCGTTCCCATGAATAAAAAGCAAGGAACCATCCGCATGTGTATGGAATTTCATGAACTGAACAAGGCTTGTCCTAAAGATAACTTCCCCACGCCTTTCATTGATCAGATTCTTGATGAGTGTGCGGGAAGCGAAATATTTTCTTTTATGGATGGATTTTTAGGTTATAACCAAAACTAGATCAAACCCAAAGACAACCATAAGACGACATTCATATGTCCTTGGGGCACGTTTTCATACCAGAAAATGCCTTTTGGCCTGAAAAAGGCCAGAGAAACCTTCCAACGAGCCATGACTTTCGATTTTCATGATCTCAAACACATAGTCGAAGCTTACCTTGATGATCTTGCTGCTCACTCTTGCAAGAAAGTGGATCATGCTACGCACCTTCGACTAGTTTTTGAAAGATGTCACTACTATAGAATCCGACTCAATCCTCATAAATGCATCTTTTGCATTGGATCTGGCCGTCTCTTAGGATTATTAGTCTCCGAGACAGGGATCATGGTAGATCCACTTAAGGTTGAGTCAATTTTTCAGTTGCCTCCCCTGCTCACGATTAGATAGCTTCAAGGTTTACAGGGGAAAGCTAAATTTTTGCGTTGGTTTATTTTGAATTATGCCAATATCACTAAGGGTTTCATGCGCTTATTGAAGAATACACCTCGTTTATCTAGGATGAGCGAGACCATCAGTCTTTTGACGCTTTCAAGAAAGCCTTGGTATCAGCCCCTCTGCTGAAATCTCTTGATTACAGTAGAGATTACTTGTTGTATATCACCGTGTCTAAAGAGACCATTGGTATGGTTCTAGTTCAGACGGATGATGAGCTCATCCAGCACATCATATACTATCTCAGTCAAAATTTAGTAGGTCCTAAACGTAATTACTCACACATTTACAATCTAGCTTTGGTTGTCGTCCACGTAGTCCAACGTTTACGACACTATATATTGCTTTGCAAAACTACTGTGGTTGCCAATGTTAATCCATTTCCATACATCCTCACTAGATGTATCATAGGCAGAAAATATAATAAATGGATTGTCATCTTACAAGAATTTGATCTCAACTTTGCTTCGACCAAGTTCAAGAAATCACTAATTTTTGCAGAGTTAATATCCAATTTCCCACAATTAGATGAATATGTTATTCATGTCGATTCATTCATAGATGAACACATTTTCCTCATCTCGTCATCCGACCCCTGGTATGGAGATATTGTTTTATATATTCAAACCTTGAAGTTCGCTCAGCATCTCTCGCGAGATGATCGACGATGTGTTAGATACAAAACCAAAAAGTATACAATCGTCAGTGACACTTTGTATCATCGAGGAATAGATAGTGTCTTACATCGTTTCTTAACTCACGAGGAAGCCAAGTTAGTCCTTAATGATTTCCATAAAGGGGCTTGTGGTGGTCATCTATCCGGGCTTGCAACAACCCAAAAAATCTTGCAAGCCAGTCACTTCTGGCCCACCATCTTTAAATATTGTATTGAAGTGGTTAAGAAGTGTCACCCCTGCTAGGTGTTCACTCGAAAAATGCACTCGTACCCAGCCCCTCTTCACCCAGTCATTATCGTCGGTCCCTTCACCAAGTGGGGAGTAGATTTCGTTGATTGCAACCCAACTTTGGTTGGGAGGCATCAACACATTATCGTGGTTGTCGACTACTTAACCAAGTGGGCCGAAGCCATGACTACCGTGAAATCCGATGGGAAGACTGCAACTTTTTTTGTATTCAACCAAATTATTGCCTGGTTCGGTATCCCAAGTGAGATTGTCATTGAACGTGGCAGTCATTTTAAAAATGAAATGATGATAGAACTAGCGTCTAAGCTGGGGTTTAAACATGATCACTCGTCTCCTTATTACCCTCGGGAAAATGGGCAAGTAGAGGCCATCAATAAGTCTCTCAAGACCATCTTGCAAAAAACTGTCAATCGGAGCAATTCCAATTGACACCTCATGTTATATCCCGCACTTTGGGCATACCGAACCTCGGTTAAGACTGCCACCGTTTTTCTCCTTTTCAGTTAGTACACAGTGTGGAGTCGATACTTCCTGTTGAATGTGAAATCCCTTCTCTCAAATTGGTAGTTAAGCTCCTACCTAAAAATTTGGATTTAGAGAGACGCCTTGTACACCTAGAGAGTCTTGACGAGCATCGTCGGGACACCTTTACGACTATCGAGGCAAACAAGAAATGTGTCAAGGTTCAGTACGATAAGTTTGTCTATCCCCAGTTGTATGCTAAGGGTGACTTGGTCCTCTTGTATGACCAAGACAAAGAACCTCTAGGGGAAAAAAAGTTTAAACCCATGTGGCACGGTCCTTATATCGTGCAACGTGTTCTAGAAAAAGGAGCCTATGAGTTGGAATATTATGAAGGGAATAAATTGGTTGAGCCCAAAAATGGGCTCTACTTAAAATTGCATTACGCTTGATCCCTAGGCTTGGGTGAAACCCTTTGTATACTAATGTAAATTTAGTGCATATACACATTTTCCCCTTTTTTGTCTTTGGCTTGCTTCGAGTTTTCCCTTTTGTTGGCAGATGTCAACGGAGTCTTTGGTCTACGTAGGATTCACAGATGGAGCTGGTCATCATACATGGAACTTAGCTTCCGTCGCTTGGGTGATTTACTCGCCCGAGGGTCTGTTGGTGTCTTTAGGTGGCGTATGCCTAGGGCCATCCACGAATAATGTGGTCGAATACAACGTTGTCATAGAATTATTGTACGATGTTATCTCACATGGTATTCGCTCTATAGAGGTGCGTCTGGATTCTCAGTTAGTTGTATGTCATTTGAACGGTTGTTACCGTGTGTGTGATATGACTTTACTCCGTCGATTCCTACGGGTACGTCGTCTAGAATGACAATTTGATTTATTACATACTTTCACATTCCTAGAAGTTCTAATCATGTATTTGATGCCTACACTAATTATGTTTTGAATTGGCATTTGTCACATTAATAAAGCAAAGAAAACCATTAAATCAATGTACACATTGTAAGATATAAGTATAACCGAAGATCCCTCTTGATATATTTCCAAAAAATATGGTGTTTTATATTACAAAATTGGGGCTAAAACCCTAAAAAATACATATATAGCCGATATACATGTCCCATGAAATCTATGCCTATGGCACCGGATGAGTCTCGTGATAGCAAACCACAGCATTGGCGAGATGCTGGAAGAGTCATACCCATGCTCTAGGTACACCGACAACCTGCCTCTGCATGGCTTCAGGTAGATCCTCCACCTGAACCATAGGAATCCTCTGTGTCAAACATGACAGGTTGCCATGCACGTTCTGAAGGACTCTCTCCACCTCTCCTCCCACTGCCTCATCTCCCCGGTGCCTCTGCCTATGTCGTAGGAATCCCTCTGGCTGTTGTGGACCCACGTCTATAGCCACACAAGTATCGAGTTAATATTTAAAAACACCATCCAAAAAATATTTTTGTTCTTTTAAATACAAAAATACAAAAAATGAAATATATAAAAAAATATTGTTTACCTATGGCGCCATAGGCAGCTCCTGGTGAAAGTGACATATCATGATCACCGCTGAAATCAATTCCTACATAGGGATAGTCATCCAGAGCTATAATTATCTCCTCCACCAAAAAAAAAATCATCGTTGTAGGGTGTCGCCACCCTACCTCCCCCCTGTTGTCTCATGACCTCGATCCATCGCGTTGTTGGTCACTATAATTTCTTAATTAATTTTAAACAACCAAGTGAAACATAAATTATCAACCCAGGGAAGTCTTTTGTTTCAAAGATAGCCACGCACTGTATATGCTCAATTCCAAAAGCATTTAGTGTTGTAGTAAAGAAATCATTCTATCTATGATTGCTGAAGTGAACTGAA
>JASDQU010737976.1:44973-101378 GCA_032191745.1 Picea mariana
CAGGAGTTGACGAGGCATTGCTGTTACGGCTGGTGTAACAGCTTCTTCTCATAGCTGTTGATGCTGTTTCAGCATCGCAATTCACGGGCTGTTTGGCCACGTGAATTGCGCCCTTGACTGTGTCGGCTTTGACTGCTAACTGTCGGGGCTCTTGTTTCAGCATCGTGGCGGTCTCTACCGTGTCTCGGCATCTGCATATCTGAATGGAGTGACAGCTCCGTGTTTCAGCATCTGCCTTCTCGAACCATGTAGCTGCTTCGTGTTTCGGCATATGCATCCTCGGACTGTGTAGCAGCTTCCGTGTTTCAGCATCAACTGAACAGTTCTGTGTTTCAGCATCGGTCTTGAATACTGTTCTGCAGATATAGACACTTATGTACTTCTAATCAATGGTTAAGACCAAAAGTAATGTAAAATATCATGCAAAACAAATTAAACGTGTAGTAATGAGAAAGGACGTTATGTACCTTGGAGTGATCAAGTGGAATGATAATATAATTCTAAATATAGATGATGGAGAGTATAACCATGGCAAAAATATGGGCAAAAAGGGTACAATATATGGTCCTAACATGTCTAAATATAGATGATGGAGAGTATAACCATGGCAAAAATATGGGCAAAAAGGGTACAATATATGGTCCTAACACACGCCATAGCTGGATCAAATGGCCCTCTAGGAATGATCTCCACTCTAGGTCCTAGGCTTGGGATCCACTCGAAAAAAGAAACTACAAAGGATAGAGGCAAACCCGAAGTTTCTCTTTTCCCCCTGCTTGCACTTTGTTAGATGACCTTTCATATTGGTCAGCAATGAGGTACACCAATTGTACACGGTAGGTCTCGCACACTACAGTGCGTAAAACATAAGCAGTCTTGATGCTTGATGCAGTGAGTCCGACCCTATGATCCTGGTAAGCATGAGCACAATAATCTTCAGGCTGAGGTTACCTATAGCCCGATAGGGATTTGACTTCCCGCCATGGGAGTCCCTGCAACACAGTGGGTCTTGATGTATTCTTCGAACTTCATCCCACTCCTAGCCCCACGTGACTTGAGGTCCACAACTTCTCCTCAGCGTGAAAGTCATGTCAAGAAGTAGATGTCCTCTACTTCAATCCTTAGTGGTTGTCCATCAAGGATAAGCTCTCGCTATCTAGATCCCAATAGCCCACCAGCATTTCCAATAACCTCACTTGGGCCCTCATTCCTTTGAGAACCCAAAACTTGTATAGACCACATATTTTTAATACCACTTGAGCCACTAGATCCCAATCCACTACTGCATCTACCTCCTCATGCTCTCTCTCCCTCCACTCCAACACCATCCTGCAAAAACCAAATCAATTTTTGAGTTAGAAGCTTATTTTTTTCCATTTTGTGCAAGTATACACAGGTTATCCAAGAACAGTCATGGGTAGGGCCTGATATACGCTCCTTGTGGTTCACACAAGGGCATATATCTAGTCGTATACGCGATATATTAGTAGAAACCCGCATATACCAAAAAACTCAATTTGCACCCTTAAAAACTAAAAAAATGGAGCCTAATTCAAAATTGTAAGACATTGAATTTGAAGAGGATGGGATGAAGAATTACCTGGTATAGATGGTTTGTGATTCCGTTGCCTATTTTTCCCGTGGTCGTCGTTTGAATTCTGGAGGTATGTTAGTCCAAATTGCACTATTTTGGGTGAAAATGAAAATGACATAGTAAATTTTGATTTTATTACTATTTATAAAACATTTTTACCCATTTGATATAGTTTTATGCTATTATTTTGTCTAATGGACTAATTCAAAAATGGTTTTAAGATGGTTTTTGTAGTTTCAACTCAATTTTCTTACATATTTCAACGTCATGGTTGGTCGTTCGTCTCCTCAGGCAGGTATATTCATAACCTAGCATATATGATAGGTATTCACTACATCGTGCAGTTTTTCATTATCCTTCAATTACCACTTTTTATGCCTTAGGTACGAACCCATTTATTGCGATGCATTAACCTCCATCTGCTATCATAGCATCATTAATAAATGGTAGAGACTTACCAAACATGGGTACCCTAGTTAGAACCACTTTGTCATTTAGTGCCCATGTCGAGATTTTTCCTTAGGATCGAGAGTCCATTAGAATTCGATACATGACTTTACAATGAGCCTCATTTCTCATTCATGCACACGCATCCTTATTACCCACAGACTCCCAAAAAACGAGTCTTAGTTAAGCTCTTTTCTGACTCGTTATTAAAAATTGAAAAGATCATCGAGTGATTTGTCCCTTTCACACTCGTTAAAATTGGATTTGAAAGATCATGAGTCTTAGTTAAGCTCTTTTCCGACTCGCTATCAAAAATGGAAAAGATGGCCGAGTGAACTTGTCTTCTTCACACTCGTAAATTGGATTTGAAAAGACATCTATTTGGCACAAGTTTACCCCTTTTTTCACACCAAGTAGACCAAAAGATATAAAAAAGGACATTTTTTGGCGTTAAATTTTGATTGCATCTCATGCCCTTGCTTGCAGTATTGAGCCTTTAGTCGATTCTCGCTTTGCATTATAAACCATGGCCCAAGTAGTTTTCATCCTCAACCAAGCAAAGCCTTGTTTATATTTTTCGCAATTTGACACCATATACCCTGGAGGGAACATCACCCCAAGTGTCCATCTCCCGCATGCATTTCCTTGCATTGAGCATAGGTACGTTCCACTTTTGGAACTAGTTTTGCTTACTTGCAACACTTGTTCCCTCCTTTGTATCATAGCATTCACTTGTTATGAAAAAACAAAAAAATACGGGTGGGAAGGGAGTACTATATTGTAATTGGAAGCAGTCGTGTTGCCTGTTGGAGTCGCCCCTGTTTTTCTAGCCCGTCATAATTTCATTCTTAATGCTTGAAATCTAAATATGGTTTTCATTTTTTCCTCTGAGATATCAAGATCTCTGAAACTTTATCACGGGAGCAGCGATGATTATTATACTCTCAAAACGAGTCCTAACTTTCGTAAAAATGCTTCCTCTTTTGTTCTACTTTGGGATCTCGTAGGTCAGATACTATAAGTCATGCAGTTCACACGTCCCGAGCCACGAAACACCGAAATCGTTTTAATTTTTCACTCAAGACAGTAACGAGGGTAAATTTTTCTCTAACCCATGATTAAGCGTCATCGGGGTTTCGCGCCTCGGTGTTCGCCAAACCCAAAATTTTATTGTCATAGCCCCGATAGCTGAGAACACGAGGTCCTTTTTTGGAATAACCCATGTTAAGGATTAAAGGCGAAAGCTAACCGTGGTAAAAGTTTCTCTTGGCGTTTCGCCACTCGGCGTTATTTTTTTTGAAAGTTACGTCGTCTAAACCCCGACTCGCGAAATCACGATGCAGTTCTAATGTGATTAATTAATCACTTAATCCAAGATTATCTTCCCTTTTAATGAAGTCATGATATCGCGATCTCGTGGTTTCACAGCTCGGCATGTAAATCTCCCAGAAACTTATCTTCGAAGCTTCGAGTCGCGATATGGCGAATGTAATAATTATAAAATTAATCAAGCCCCAAATCACGATTACCTTTTATTAACCAAAGTCGATCTTCACAGTCTTGGGTTCTAGAGACTCAAAATATTAAAGGAAAATCCCCGATATAACGAGTACCGAAATATTGATTAACGTTGGTAAACCGGATTAATTAAGAGAAATCAATGAGTATTCCATGCTTTAATGTCTGCACGATTTACGGGGTATCCTTTTCCTCCATGCACCAACTAAGATTTTAAAACCGCCAAAATTTATGACATTAATGAGGAAATAGGGTAAATCGATGAATATAAGATCGGATTTTTATGGCAGAATTTATTTCCAAATGTGATTTGAAAGACTTGTTCTGAAAGGTACCGAGTTTTTGGAGTATATATAAGAGCTGTGTTTCATTATAACAAATTCATTTTCATAGCACGCAGAGCACATTATATCTGAGTAAACTGACTTCTGTATGTATACGTAGTTCTATCGCAGAAGAGATAAAACTCAAGCTTCAGCCATGGCTCCGCGAAAAGCATCAAAAGTGAATGTTGAGGTTTCGGGACAAGGCTCAGATAATGTCTCTGATACTTCACCCCGAAGTATCAACTCGGTCTCGAACTGGTCATATGTTTCAGATATTCTGCAAGCAGAATTGGTGGATTATTCCGACGACTCCGACGACAACGAAAAAGATGATATAACCACCAAGTACAAAATAGTCATCCAATCCAGAATGCACAGAGTAGCAGCCAGGCCGCGGTTGCTTCCATATTATGATATGGTTCGTTGGGCATTGGACCATGTGGACATACCGACCATAACTATCATGAACGAGCAGAGAGTCACCATCGGGACTTTTAGGCCGGAGCATTTGCAAACCATGTATAAGCTGCCCACGATGTTCGACCACACATATGGTGCTGAGTTCTTGGAAGAATTCAAGGAGAAGGAATGCATATAGTATGATAAAACCATTTTCAGTTTGATAAAGGATTGGGTTTCAAACATCGCGAAGTTCAGAGCTGATACCCACAACATATATTCAATCGCTTCGTTAGAACCGCAGTACAAATATGTGGCCATGATGACATGTCAGTTATATGGGAAAGAGGACACATCACATTTTTTCCTTGCGTGGGTGCCTCTAATGTTTCGGGTTGCCGAAGGAAGTTCCTTTAACTGGGCAAAGATGCTTTCGAATAGCTTGACCAATCAGGTCACAGAGTATTGGGAGTAGAAGGAGAATGGGAAGGCGTCGTCATTCTTCATGTCCGCGTACATTATGGATGCATTGTTTCTATGACACCATTTCCCTTAATGAGCTGGAGTTGGACTCCGATCGAAGATGAACCCATACAAGTATATCATGCAAAATTATGGGAAAATAAAGCAGAAAATTTTGCGTATGAAATTTTTAACTGGGTGATGGTGCCCCTGCATGTCGCCATTTTTGGTCACTCGCCACCCTGGATCTCGGACAACATAGTAACGAATCTGAGTAGCATAGCAGATTGGTATGTGGAAGCATAATTTTCATACCTCAGAGTTTTCGGAGCTTCTGTTCCCCCGCATGCGCTGCCATTGTTCATTCCCGACAAGCTGTCTTGTCACGAGGTTGCCCGAAAAACGATAATTGGTGGTGTAAGCAAAGAACTTAAAGGGTACTTGAAGAAGGTATGGTCGTCGTTTCCTATTCGTTTGAATTCTTATTCTTTATTAGATTTCGGGCATGCCAAAGCTGAGGCCGCAACCCTGGAAGACCTAAATTTGGTCTCCATCGAATACAAGAAGCACGATCCCCGGAGGGTCATGAGAAACCATTTGGAAAATTGCGGGCTCAAGAGATTTGAGCATGAGAATTCACCCTCGGATGACATTTTCCAAGGAGCAAGGTCCTATGAGGATATTCTAGCCCGGATACAATCCTTGGCACCCGAAGAAAGAGCTGATGTTCTGAAGTTCCAGGAACATCGACGTAGCTGTCTTCCCGCAGTGTTGCGAGGTGAGGGCCCAAGTACATCGGAGGTGAAACAGAAGGATGTCGAAGGTTCTAAGGAAGTGACTCCTGACCAAGGAAAACACCAAGACGAGGGGGAGAAAATGAAGAGTCCGGAAGCAGAAGAAAAGACTCCAGACCCACCAAAGAAGCAAAGTCCATAAGCAGAAATAAAGACTCCCGACCCGCCAAAGAAACAGAGTCTAGTCGCTACTCCGGGAAAATCTGCGAAGCAGATCGGGGAACCCATCACATCAGTTACCCCCTTGCAGTCAACGCAGGGAAATATTGATGTGGGATGGATATTCAATGAAGAATTGAGGCCCATAAGAGTAGAATAACTCCCTCCGAATGAGTTTTTTTTCGATAAAAAGAGAAAGGCAGTAGTGAAAAGGGAATTCTATCAAGAAGGAGAGTCGACTGCCAAGAAATATAAAGTCATAACTGATGGAAAAGACAAGAAAAATGAGCAATTCGCTACTGAAATAGCAAGGACACTAGGAGAATATGCCTCGGAGAATCAATTCTCAGTCGGGCTCTTAAAGAACCAACTTAAAAGTAAAAATCGCCTAATTAGGACCCTTGAAGCCAGACTGGCCACAGCAACAGAGACTGCTAAAGACCAGGCGAGCGTGGGAATAGAGCAGGCCAGATCGGCCAATAAAAATGAGATATAGATGCTCAAAACTAAGCTCGAGCAAGCATAGCTGGTGGTACGGGATGGTCGGATGCAAGCGAGCCAGCAAAGGGATTTGATCGAACAGTTGCAGGCTAGGGTGGAGATCATCGAGAATAGAATGATAGACATCGGTATGTTCAAATCCCAGGTGATCGAGATTCGGAGCAGAGTCTCTGTGGCACAATGAACTCGCCAAGATAGAATCGATCCAGGACAATTGTTTGCTGGTAAATTAGGTTTTCGAGAACTTATCTGCCAGAGAAAGGGATGTCGGAGCAGCTCGGGTCACCTTCCAGGAGGCTGTGATAGCCATGAACAACAAGGTTTCAGTAGGTATTCCCAGGTTCACCATTTCAAAGAAAACCAGAGGGAACATTCTATTAAAGGAATGGGAACATAACATCACCGAAGGCAAGCAGCAAGCCAAAAAGAAAACCAATTCCCTAGAGGAGGCCTTTAATTCTATAGACGGTGATCTGCTGGGCATCGACAACGGAGGTAATGCTGAGACGTTGATGCAAATGAATGTAGAAAGGATCTCGCTTGATCTAAAGGAGAAAGAAGAAAGAGATTCAACTGATATTTCTCAGATGACTATGGTGGACATAGTCCAAGTAGATAAATGCATGATCAAACCCAGTGCGCAATTATGTGCCATCGACATCATAGATGGAAAGATGGAAGACAGGCTGCAGTAGTTAGCCCGAGAATGTTACTTCTTTGAAGCCAGCTATCAAGCAGAACCGTCTCGGCTAATATCTCAACTGGTTGAAATATGTGTCGCCTGTACCGAGCCCGTGCAAAGACAAACGTCTGGCACCAAGTGAAGACAGAGAAGAAGAAATAGAGCGATTTCTCTCCTCCTTATCATAACCAAAATTTTGTGACTATTGAGATTCTATCGTGTTTGTAAAATTGTATAAATATACCACAGAAAGAAATAAATAGGGTTGGACCTTTTTGTGTTGATTGTAACAGAGTTTTTTACATTTGAGAGTTAATACAAGCAAATCTGAAGATTCTCAATTCCGTCACGACTGTGTTACAAGTTTGTTTCCTTGTATCTCATATTTCGTTTCATTTCATATTCCATAATTGATGTGCTTCGTTATAATTTAGTACAACCACTACTATAGTGAATGAATTTTGGTTTTTTGTAATTGTTTATTGTTTTTCCTCTGTACCAACTATCAGCGGGTGTAAGACCAGTCTACATTTTCAGAATTCTACACATATTCTCTACTACATCAGTTATTTCCTTACAATTTTCCTCTTTTGTTTATACGTGAGATTCTCCCCTGATAGGAGCCTTACACTATAGACATCTAAATGTTTTTCTCCCACCTCACACCTTTATTAAAATATAATACAGTTACGGGAAAGAGCCTTTGATTTGCATCCCTATTTTATTCCTAAAACCGTAAATTCTCTTTTATACGACCAAATTGAGACAGCACTTAATCTCTCTCTGAAGTTTTTCCCATTTTTACTTTTCCTCCATGACTGTCCCTATACCAACACAACCTAATATCGAACTCGGACTATCGAACCAAATGCACATTGCCTTAAACCTTTTCGATACAATTCTTAAAACGGCTACTAACCGGGTCGAACTTGAACATTCATGGGCAGTCATTGAACAAAATATAACTATCTAGGAATAGTTGGAAGCTAGACAACGCCAACGTAGAAATATTCCCTAGTTTCATTTGCCGAAGGTTGACGTTTCTCTCTTCTCCACATTTTACCCACTTTCGGATGCCTTGACACTGTACTTCTAAGCCTTAAGTATAGACTCAGGAACAACATCTTTCTGGCGCCATTGCCGGGGACCGAAGTTACGAAATCTTTTTTCCTGGGAAAATGACATTTGTTTTTCGTTGAAAGTGTTACCCTTTGATAGTGAACAAAGAGTACACACCTTTTAAGGCTTCCTAATATTTCACTTGGTGACTCCACAAATAATAAACTAGCATCCAGTCGAAGGAATACCAGACAAAACCCGGATGGTAAGCAGATTATGCCCGTTACCGATCCTGAAAAGATTCTAAAGGCGAGAGGCTCTCTTAAGCCAACTGCTACAGTTTACAAACTTAAAACCCCACCACTGAAGACTAAAAGTTCTTCCAAACCCTCAACTTCACTCAGCCCTATTTTTTATACTAAAGTTTCGACGCCAATCTGCTCCAAAATTAGGAGTGAGATTCATCCAACAATCCCCTTAGTACACAAAGGAAAGGGCCCTATTGAAAGTTCGTCGGCTTTTGACATACCATCTTTCCTTCAGTTGAATTTCCCGACTTCGACAAATTCTGAAGAGTGTGTTACACACTCGGTTTCCACACCCGTCGGTTCTCCCGATTTCATCTCCTGCAAATTCGAGGAACCGAGTCCTCGCGTTCCCTATCTTTCCTCGTCGGATTTCCCTCTTCGTGAAGAAAACAAAGAGTCACTTTTAATTTTCCAAAACCCCCTTTATAACTTTCCACAAATAACGATGGCAGCCGCTGGAGGAGGAGGTGGATGGTTTGTAGGAGGAGGTGGAGGGTTTATCGGAGGAGGAGGGGGAGGAGCCCCTCTAGGAGGAGTTGGAGGCCAAGGGGCTGCCCCCCCTTCTAGATTTTTTGCGAAAGTTGCAGCCAGATATGCTCCCTTAGTATTGCCCGTCCCTCTACATGACCTTCCCGAAAATTACATAAAAAATATACCAAAATTCACCGAGGAAGGGGATCTAACTGTGACAGAACATATTAATTTCTTTGATCAATTCGCTGACATTCTAGGTATCGAGCATGAGGATGTATATTCGAGACTTCTTGTCCAAACCTTCGAAGGCCAGGTCCGAACTTGGTTTCAGAGCTTACCTGCAGCATCTATCTTTTCTTATGACACTTTGGAAGATGCTTTCCTCAGACAATGGGGCGAGAGAAAATACCATCCATATTATTTAACCGAATTCGGGTCTTTAAGGAAAAAGAACTCAGAAACAGTCATGGAATTTATTCAAAGATTCAACAAACTGTATAATAAGATCCCAACCGAGGTTAAACCATCCCAACCTGTGGCCAAAGTGACTTTCGCCGGAGCTTTCGAACCTGATTTTTCACTCCTTTTGCGAGAAAGAAGGGGAGCCACCCTAAACCGAATGCAGGACGATGTGGTAGAAATAGAGTCTAATATGATGGCTTCGAGTAAGCTTAAATCTAAATTAGAAACTGGAAACTAAGAGACCAAATGCTTTAGAGAACAAACAGGTCCTTCAGGGTCTAATAGATCCGTAGACGATAGGGTGGACGATATGGCCAGAGTGATTAAAGAACTGTCAAATAAAATATCCAGAATGGAGCTCGAACGGGCCAAAGCTAACTCTTTCTCCAGAAAAGATTTCAAGAGGAACCCAAACCCCCCGAACCAACAAAGACAAATAAAAAATGAAGATCAAAAAATACAAGGTCCCTTGAAGAATGAAAATTTTATAGGAGCGAACGATTTTCAAGACTTCAGAGATTCGGATAATGATGTCACGAACTTCGGTGATGACTGCACTCAACCATATCTGACTCGAGAAGACTATGAAAAATCTCTAAACACACAACAACCGTCGAATAGGGGTGAAGAAGGTGATCACACTGATCTCTGTGAATCTCAACCAGAAACTGAGATGATAATGGTTGAGTTTCAACTAAAGTACAACCTAAGATCTAAGAGTAAGCCCACCTCAACTACTCAACCCAAGAAAATCCTTCAAAGAGGTGAATCTTATGAGCCTCCTTTGGAAGAGACCTTATTACCCAACAACAAAACAAAAACGGTAAGCACACAAGAGTCCAAAGTGGAAAAAATTGAAACCCAAGCACAAGGAACCGAACCAGTAAATAAAATTGTGTCTTCAACCAAGACCATGAGTGATAAAGCGGTCCAAACAAATAAGTCGGAAAGGAAGGATTCAGAAGTCTCAACCAAAGAAACAGACAAGGTGAGTGGAACTTTCAGTTTTGAATATGAGATAAATAAAATTAAGATACCAATCCCTTTGGTAGAATTAGCAAAAAGCCCGTTTATCGGAAGCAGATTACCAAAGCGATGGGCGTCTCTGAGCTAGAAAGCCAGTCTAATGTTTTAAACCTGGAAGATGACAAACCTAACATCACCTTTGGTCCCCATTTTGAAGGGGCCAAGGACACCATTTCTCCCTTTTATATCACTCTGAATGTGTATGATCAATTGCTACATAATTGCATGTTAGACTCCGGAGCCTCCCATAACGTTATGCCCAAGATTATTATGGAAAAGTTGGGTCTCTAGATCACCATACCTTATGGATATCTATACTCTTTTGACTCAAGAAGGGTTAAGTGTATGGGGATGATTAAAGATCTGGTAGTTACCCTAGTGCAGGTCCCGGTTAAGAGTATCCTGATGGATGTGGTTATCGCAGATATTCCCCTTAACTAGTATGGCTTGTTGTTATCTAGGTCATGGGGAGCCAAGTTGGAGGGTTCTCTTCAGTTGGACATGACGTTTTCCCAATTCTTGTGTTCGGTGGTCATTTCACTTGGTTGTACAGAGAAACAAGATTAGCATATACAGTGAGTGACCCTCAAAACCCAAACAATTTCCCTATTTACATTGCGGACCAAGATCTGGGAAACTGTATCTTGTCTTTTGATGATGGTTTAGATGGTTGTCTGGAAGAAAATGATATAGAGCGAGAAGAATCAGATTACATGACATAAGATTTGTGTAACACTGGTGTCTAGAAAATGTATTTTGACGGTGCTTCATCTTTTGAAGGGGCGAGCGCATGAGTGCTTTTAGTGGCTCCCGTAGGTAAGTTCGTTGTTCCTTTTTCCTATCAACTGCAGTGGGACATAGATTACACTAACAACGTATGCAAATATGAAGCGTTAATCTTAGGATTAGAGGCTGCCAAAAAGATAAATATTAGTAACTTGGAGGTATATGGTGATGCAAAGTTAATAGTCAAACAAATAAACCGACAGTACCTAGCCAAGCATCCCAGACTAAGAACATACAAAAATTGTGCTTGGGATCTCATGGAAAACTTTTTCTCATCCGTAAATGTCCATTTTATCCCTCGCACAGACAATCTACATGCTGATGCATTGGCAAAGGCAGCTTCAACCTTCTCTCCTCCTAGGACTTTCAAATTGAAGTATCACATTGAAATCAGATACAAACCCTCTATACTAGACAGTATCCGACACTGGCAGGTCTTTGAAGATGACGAACAAATTAAGAAATTTCTTGCAACAGTGGGTGAGTTCTCTGAAACTCATGTAGACAAAGAGAATCAACATGACCCGATGTGGATCATGCAAGAAGGGGAAGATCCTGAAACCTTCCGAGAAAAAATTGTGGATCATCGTATGCTGGTCCTTAAAAAAAACCCGATTCCGAAAAGATTAATTCCTTTAGAGAGACTTTTTTATCAGAACGACATACCTGTAAAATCCACTTTGCAGCCCCAACCAGAAGAAGTGGAGGACTATGATATAGGGACTGAAAAAGAATCCAGGGTGGTAAAAATATCCAAGTTCCTCCCTCTCGAAATGAAAGTTAAGTATAAAGACCTACTCAGACAGTATAAAGATGTTTTCGCCTGGTCTTATGATGAGCTAAGAACGTATGACACTTCCATAATTGATCACAAGATACCTTTGAAGCCTGGGGTCAAACCGTTTAGGCAAAAGCTTAGGCAAATTTACTCCATTTTGTTACCTATGATCGAAAAAGAAGTTAAGAAACTTTTAGACATGAAAATAATCATACCTCTTAGATACTCGGACTGGGTAGCAAACCTAGTCCCGATCAGGAAAAAGAGTGGGGAAATCAGACTGTGTGTGGATTTTCAAAACTTAAATAATTCATCTCTTAAGGACAATTATCCACTGCCCAAAATGGACCATGTGTTAGAAAAAGTTGTTGGAGCAAACCGAATGTCTATGATAGATGGGTTCTCTGGTTATAATCAAATCGCTATGAATGAACAAGACAGGGAAAAAACTGCTTTCACCACACCATGGGGTACGTTTATGTATGACAAAATACCTTTTGGTTTGATGAATGTAGGGGCCACATTCCAACGTGCTATGGACATTGCTTTCATAGGAGAAAGGGACAAGTTCGTAGTCATTTACCTCAACGATTTGACGGTTTTCTCTAAAACCGATGAAGAACACTTGATCCATCTTAAACAGACTTTCAAAAAATGCCACAGTTTTGGTCTATCTTTGAACCCAAAGAAATCACATTTCGCTATGTGGGAAGGTAATCTTTTGGGCCATATCGTATCGAGGGATGGAATCAAGATTGATCCTAAGAGGATTGAAGCAATAGATACTATAAATATTCCCAGAAATATAAAAGAGATTCAATCTTTCTTAGGAAGAATAAATTTTTTACGAAGGTTTATCCCCAATTTCGCTGAGATTGTCAAATTGATCACAGGGATGTTGAAGAAAGACAACGGAGTAAATTGGACAACCGAGGCCAGAACATCGTTCGTGCATATTAAAAAAGTCATAAGCGAGGCACCTGTGTTAGCAAGCCTAGAATATCTGAAAGATTTTCTTATATTCTCATTTGCCTCTGAACACACTATCGCCGCGGTGCTCCTACAAAAAAATGAAGAAGGATTCGAACAACCGATCGCATTTTTTAGAAAGAGCCTTAGAGACGCAAAACTGAAGTATGACATAATAGAAAAACAGGCGTACGCAATGGTAAAAGCACTAAAGGCATTCAGAACTTACATACTACATTCAAAGATAATCGTGTACGTGCCTACCAGTTCTGTGAAAGATATATTGGTACAGCCAGACAATGACGGAAAAAGAGGGCGATGGCTCGCTAAAATCCAAGAATTCAATCTGGAAGTTAAACCGACCAAATTGATAAAAGGGAAAGGCCTGGCCAAACTCTTAGTGGAGTCAAATTTTAGAGACCTTGATATCAATTGCCTGCAGGAAAGAAACAAATACACAAACCTAAACGAGCTGAATGAAGAAACAAGTCTAAACAAGATCGAAGAAAAGTTCTTATCATCGGGCTGGTACAGAGACATAGTGTCATACCTGATAACTCTAAAATGCCCAAATGAACTATCACCGTCCAAAGCCAGAACTTTGAAACTCCATGCAGTTAAATATTGCATCGCCGAAGGTTAGTTATATTGGAAGGATCCACTCGGTTTCCTGTTAGTCTATTTAGTTGAATCGAAAACTCAGCGGGTTATAGATGAATTTCATGAGGGATTCTGTGGGGGGCATCACGCATGGAGAGCTACAACCTACAAGATCTTGAGGGTTGGGTACTACTGGCCGAAACTCTTTTCGAACGTCAATACCAAAGTGCGTGCCTGCAACCCTTGTCAACTATTCGCAGGTAAACAGAAGCTCTCGGCACTGCCTCTAGTTCCAGTCAAAGCTGAAGCCCCATTTCAGCAATGGGGTCTAGACTTCATAGGCGAGATTAATCCCCATTCCATTGCTCAACATAAGTGGATCTTAACAGCTACAGATTATTTTACTAAGTGGGTGGAAGCCATTACAACCAAAAGGGCAACAGACTCGGTGGTAATCGATTTCTTGGAAGACAATATTTTGTCAAGATTCAGTTGTCCCCGAAAGATAGTTACTGACAATGCCCAGGCCTTTAAATCTATGGCTATGATCAGCTTCTGTCAAAAGTATAACATCGTTCTTGGCCATTCCACAGCATATTATCCCCAGGGGAACGGATTGGCCAAATCATCTAACAAGAGCCTGGTAAACATAATCAAGAAAGTATTGGATGAAAATAAAAGGTCTTGGCATGTACACTTAAAATACGCATTGTGGGCAAACCGCATAAGCACTAAAAGGTCTATCAGTATTTCACCTTTTCAAATGGTCTATGGGACAGATGTTGTTCTACCTATAAACCTAGTGCTACCAGTGATGAAGTTATGGCAGGATCAAAACGGAGAGCCCAATCATGTAACCAGAAGAATAAATCAGTTGATTGAGGTTCAACAACATAGAGTCGAAGTTGATGAAAGGATGAAGAAGTACCAAGATGACATGAAAGCATTGTTCAAACGCAAAGCAAAGGACAGAGAATTCCTTCCAGGTGATTTAGTGCTAAGATGGGATGCAAGAAAGGAAGAAGCAACGAAGCATGGTAAATTTGACCACCTCTGGTATGGACCATTCAGGGTCTCAGCTCCGGAAGGAAAAAATTCCTTCCTACTGGAAAATATAGACGGATAAGTCCTCAACGCCCCTATCAACGGGCGATATCTAAAGCATTACATGACGTAACAGTCGCCAGATTCAAAAAAATAAAAATAAAATAAAATAAATAAAATAAAATTTATTATATATATTTTGTGTACATATATGTATTTCCATTAAAACATTTCTTTTGATTTTCTTTTTTTCGTTCATGAACTTTCGACACATTTCGAATAATATTCGTATTTTCTTTTTACAAGATTACAGCTGCATATGAAACAAGTAGGAAAAGTAATCTAAAAGTCGGTGTCAGAAATAAATCAACATTAAACAGGTGATACCTAAAGTAGTTTCATATTTCTCAAAGAAAGTGGAATGAAAAGGTAAAGATGAGATTTCTCAAAAGACATGTTATGAAAGACTATTAAATAAAACCGAGGTAACGCCATTCAAACCGCAATATCAGTTGAACTGATAGATAACAGAGTTGTTTCTTGGTTTGATAATCTTTGAAAAAATTAAAACAAGTTAAACAATTTGCCCAATCTAAAGAAGGTCAGTCAAAGTAAATTATCCCCGAAATTATCTACAAGAGTCAATTTTGAATTGTTTAACCTCTGTATTTTCAGTCAGTAAATCACTACCTGGCATCCTTTCTATCTTTGGGATTACCTTTTAAAAAAAGTCACCATCTTTCTGTTTCATATACGAAGGGATAAAAGTTTTTCGTTTCAACCTCGTGAGTTTCAAAACAGATTGTGGAAAGAAAGTGGTTCTTCACAACTACTTGATCCCCTGCTAAGTGAAGGAACGTTTAGAGTAATCCTAATTTTCCTAGGTTTTTCAACGACATCGGAGGATTGAAGCTTGCTCAAATAGAATTCCCTTAAAAAGTTATTTTCCTTTTTCTCCCTAAGAACGAAGATGTTGGGAAGGTCAAGAGAAGGTTGGTACCGAGTAATCAAAGTAAGTTGACAGACCTATAATGCAAAATATTACACAGATGTCAGCCCTGATACAAATTGATTGCCCCCATCTTCGCACTCTGAAAAGTAAATTATAAGATAGGTGGTGAAAGGAAATTCAGAAATGATTGCCCCCACCTAGTCCAAGAGACGATGAAAGGAAATTCAGAAATGATTGCCCTCGTCTCAACATTTAAATGCATAAATATATTCCGAAGTGGTGAAAGGAAATTCAATAAAAGGGGCCAGATAACTTCACTGGGGTACTAAACAGGCTTGCTGGCAGTGAAGCAATGTATGAGATATTTGTAAGGCTGTTATACATGAATATCACTCTACTCTGGTAACCAATGCTTTTTAAAACCTGATCCACATCCCAAATTCAGATGGGACTCCCCAATTAAAAACATATGATCTTATTCTTTTGGTGCAAGCCGATAACTGCAAGATCTGTTGGGTCTCCTAGGACTATTTCGATTGTCTTAAAACACACCTGAATTTTAGTAGCGGGAAAGGGAAAATTGTGAAAGGGACTACAACTATGTTTAAAAAGAGTATCTGATTTTGTAAAAGCTTTTCAAGGTAAAGAACGAAGTCTTTTTCCCCCTTTGATACCTTCTTCTCGAAAAAAAATTCGCCTGATTGAGCTTTGACTCCATTTACCCAATATTGGCACGTGGTCTACTGTTCTTCCTGCCTCACAGGAAGGCGGGATCCCTAGTTGGAGCCTATGTTGGAGCTGCCCTTGTTTTTCTAGCCCGTCATAATTTCATTCTTAATGCTTGAAATCTAAGGATGGTTTTCATTTTTTCCTCTGAGATATCAAGATCTCTGAAAATTTATCACGCGAGCAGCGATGATTATTATACTCTCGAAATGAGTCCTACCTTTCGTAAAAATGCTTCCTCTTTTGTTCTACTTCGGGATCTCGTAGGTCAGATACTATAAGTCATGTAGTTCACACGTCCCGAGCCACGAAACAATGAAATCATTTTAATTTTTCACTCAAGACAGTAACGAGGGTAAATTTTTCTCTAATCCATGATTAAGCGTCGTCGGGGTTTCACGCCTCGGCGTTCACCAAACCCAAAATTTTATTTTCATAGCCCTGATAGCCGAGAACATGAGGTCCTTTTTTGGAATAACCCATGTTAAGGATTAAAGGCGAAAGCTAATCATGGTAAAAGTTTCTCTCGACGTTTCGCCACTCGGCGTTATCTTTTTCGAAAGTTACGTCGTCTAAACCCCGACTCACGAAATCACGATGCAGTTATAATGTGATTAATTAATCACTTAATCCAAGATTATCTTCCCTTTTAATGAAGTCATGATATCGCGATCTCACGGTTTCGCGGCTCGGCATGTAAATCTCCCAGAAACTTATCTTCGAAGCTCCGAGTCGCGATATGGCGTATGTAATAATTATAAAATTAATCAAGCCCCAAATCACAATTACCTTTTATTAACCAAAGTCGATCTTCACAGTCTCGGGTGTTAGAGACTCAAAATATTAAAGGAAAATCCCCGATATAACGAGTACCGAAATATTGATTAACGTTGGTAAACTAGATTAATTAAGAGAAATCAATGAGTATTCCGTGCTTTGATGTCTGCACTATTTACGAGGTAGCCTTTTCCTCCATGCACCAACTGAGATTTTAAAACTGCCAAAATTTATGACATTAATGAGGAAATAGGGTAAATTGATGAATATAAGATCGGATTTTTATGGCAGAATTTATTTCCAAATGTGATCTGACAGACTTGTTCTGAAAGGTACCGAGTTTTTTGAGTATATATAAGAGCTATGTTTCATTATAACAAATTCATTTTCATAGCATGCAGAGCACATTATATCTGAGTAAACTGACTTCTGTATGTATACGCAGTGCTATCGCAAAAGAGCTAAAACTCAAGCTTCAGCCATGGCTCCGCGAAAAGCATCAAAAGAGAATGTTGAGGTTTCGGGACAAGGCTCAGATAATGTCTCTGATACTTCACCCCAAAGTATCAACTCGGTCCCTAACTGGTCATATGTTTCAGATATTCTGCAAGCAGAATTGGTGGATTATTCCGACGACTCCAACGACAACGAAAAAGATGATATAACCACCAAGTAAAAAATAGTCGTCCAATCCGGAATGCACAAAGTAGCAGCCAGGCCACGGTTGCTTCCATATTATGATATGGTCCGATGGGCATTGGACCATGTGGACATACCGACCAGAACTATCATGAACGAGCAGAGAGTCACCATCGGGACTTTCAGGACGGAGCATCTGCAAACCATGTATAAGTTTCCCATGACGTCCGACCACACATATGGCGCTGAGTTCTTGGAAGAATTCAAGGAGAAGGAATGCATACAGTATGATAAAACCATTTCTAGTTTGATAAAGGATTGGGTTTCAAACAACGCGAAGTTCAGAGCTGATACCCATGGCATATATTCAATCGCTTCGTTAGAACCAAAGTACAAATATGTGGCCATGATGACATGCCGGTTATATGGGAAAGAGGACACATCGGATTTTTTCCTTGTGTGGCTGCCTCTAATGTTTCAGGTCACCGAAGGCAGTTCCTTTAACTGGGCAAAGATGCTTTCGGATAGCTTGACCAATCGGGTCACAGAGTATCGGGAGCAGAAGGAGAATGGGAAGGCGTCGTCATTCTTCATGTCCGCATACATTATGGACGCAATTTTTTCTATGACACCATTTCCATTAATGATCTGGAGTTGGACTCCTGTCGAAGACGAACCCATACATGTATATCATGCAAAATTATGGGAAAATAAAGCGAAAAAATTTGCGTATGAAATTTTTAACTGGGTGATGGTGCCCCTGCATGTCGCCATTTCTGGTCACCTGCCACCTCGGATCTCGGACATCATAGTAACGAATCTGAGCAGCATATCAGACTGGTATGTGGAAGCATAATTTTCATACCTCAGAGTTTTCGGGGCTTCTGTTCCCCCGCATGCATTGCCATTGTTCATTCCCGACAAGATGGCTTGTCGCGAGGTTGCCCGGCAAACGGTAATTGGCGGTGTAAGAAAAGAACTTAAAGGGTACTCAAAGAAGGTATGGTCGTCATTTCTTATTCGTTTGAATTCTTATTCTTTATTATATTTTGGGCATGCCAAAGCCGAGGCCGCATCCCTGGAAGACCTAAATTTGGTCTCCATCGAATACAAGAAGCACGATCCTCAGAGGGTCGTGAGCAACCATTTGGAAAATTGCGGGCTCAAGAGATTTGAGCATGAGAATTCACCCTCAGATGACATTTTCCCAGGAGCAAGGTCCTATGAGGAGATTCTACCCATATACAATCCTTGGCACCCGAAGAAAGAGCTGATGTTCTGAAGTTCCAAGAATATCGACGTAGCTGTCTTCCCGCAGTGTTGCGAGGTGAGGGCCCGAGTACGTCGGAGGTGAAACAAAAGGATACCGAAGGTTCTAAGGACGTGACTCCCGACCAAGGAAAACACCAAGATGAGGGGGAGAAAACGAAGAGTCCAGAAGCAGAAGAAAAGACTCTAGACCCGTCGAAGAAGTAGAGTCTGGAAGCAGAAATAAAGACTCCCAACCCGCCAAAGAAACAGAGTCTGGTCGCTACTCCGGGAAAATGTGCGAAGCAAATCGGGGAACCCATCACATCAATTACCCCCTTGCAGTCGACGTAGGGAAATATCGATGCGGGATGGATATTCAATGAAGAATTGAGGCCCATAAGAGTAGAAGAACTCCCTCTGAATGAGTTTTTCTTCGATAAAAAGAGAAAGGTAGTAGTGAAAAGGGAATTCTATCAAGAAGGAGAGTTGACTGCCAAGAAATATAAAGTCATAACTGATGGAAAAGACAAGAAAAATGAGCAATTCGCTACTGAAATAACAGGGACACTAGGAGCATATGCCTCGGCGAATCAATTCTCAGTCGGGCTCTTAAAGAACCAACTTAAGAGAAAAAATCACCTAATTAGGACCCTTGAAGCCAGACTGGCCACAGCAACAGAGACTGCTAAAGACCAGGCGAGCGTGGGAATAGAGCGGGCCAGATTGGCCAATAAAAATGAGATAGAGATGCTCAAAACTAAGATCGAGCAAGAACAGTTGGTGGTACGGGATGGTCGGATGCAAGCTATCCAGCAGAGGGATTTGATCGAACAGCTGCAGGCTAGGGTGGAGATCGCCGAGAACAGAATGATAGACATCAAGATGTTCAAATCCGAGGTGATCGAGATTCGGAGCAGAGTCTCTGCGGCACAGCGAAATTTGCTCGCCAAGATAGAATCGATCTGGGATAACTGTTTGCTGGTAAATCAGGTTTCCGAGAACTTATCTGGCAGAGAAAGGGATGTCGGAGCAGCTCAGGTCGCCTTCCAGGAGGCTGTGATAGCCACGAACAACAGGGTTTCAACAGGTACTCCTAGGTTCACCATTTCAGAGCAAACCAGAGGGAACATTCTATTAAAGGAATGGGAACATAACATCGTTGAAGGCAAGCAGCAAGCCAAAAACATAACCAATTCCCTAGAGGAGGCCTTTAATTCTATAGACGGTGATCTGTTGGGCATCGACAGCGGAGGTAATGCTGAGACGTTGATGCAAATGAATGTAGAAAGGATCTCGCTTGATATGAAAGAGAAAGAAGAAAGAGATTCGGCCGATATTTCTTAGATGACTATGGTGGACATAGTCCAAGTAGATAAATGCATGATCAAACCCAGCGCGTAATTATGTGCCATCGACATCATAGATGGACAGATGGAAGACAGGTTGCAACAGTTAGCCCGAGAATGTTACTTCTTTGAAGCTAGCTGTCAAGCAGAACCGTCTCAGCTAATATCTTAGCTATTTGAAAGATGTGTTTCCTGTGTCGAGCCCGCGCAAAGACAAAAGTCTGGCACCAAGTGAAGATAGAGAAGAAGAAATAGAGCGATTGCTCTCCTCCCTGTCATAATCGAAATTTTGTGACTATTGAGATTCTATCTTATTTGTAAAATTGTATAAATATACCACAGAAAGAAATAAACAGGGCTGGACCTTTTTGTGTCGATTGTAGCAGAGTTTTTTACATTTGAGAGTTAATACAAGCAAATCTGAAGATTCTCAATTCCGTCACGACTGTGTTACAAGTTTGTTTCCTTGTATCTCATATTTTGTTTCATTTCATATTCCATAATTGATGTGCTTCGTTATAATTTAGTACGACCACTACTATAGCGAATGAATTTTGGTTTTCTATAATTGTTTACTGTTTTTCCTCTGTACCAGCTATCAGCGGGTGTAAGACCAGTCTACATTTTCATAATTCTACACATATTCTTTATTACATCGGTTATTTCCTTACAATTTTCCTCTTTTGTTTATACGTGAGATTCTCCCCTGATAGGAGCCTTACACTATAGAAAACTAAATGTTTTTCTCCCACCTCACACCTTTATTAAAATATAATATAGTTACGGGAAAGAGCCTTTGATTTGCATCGCTATTTTATTCCTAAAACCGTAAATTCTCTTTTATACGACCAAATTGAGACAGCACTTAATCTCTCTCTGAAGTTTTTCCCATTTTTACTATTCCTCCATGACTGTCCCTATACCAACACAGCCTAATATCAAACCCGGACTATTGAACCAAACGCACATTGCCTTAAACCTTTTCGATACAATTCTTAAAATGGCTACTAACCAGGTTGAACTTGAACGTTCATGGGCAGCCATTGAACAAGATATAACTATCCAGGAACAGTTGGAAGCTAGACAATGCCAACATAGAAATCTTCCCTAGTTTCCTTTGCTGAAGGTTAACGTTTCTCTCTTCTCCACCTTTTACCGGCTTTCGGATGCCTTGACACTGTACTTCTAAGCCTTAAGTACAGACTCGTGAACAACATCGCCTTTGAACAGAGAAAAAAGTTATTAAGTCCTTGCATCATCATAATTTTGGGTTTAGCATGGCCTTAGGAAGTTGATCTCGTTACAGAATTTTCTCTACCGACTAGTTAATCTTCCAGTCACTATAGAGAACATTATGGATGCCTCCTGCATCTAGTTGTCATATCATTAAGTCTATGTTGTCGGAGTCCACCATATGTCTCATGCTCTTGTTCAAAGGAATTCTATCAACCTGTGTCGGCCACTCCTCAGAAATCTTGACTTTGCATGTCGGCCATACCCTCAGTTTGTCTCGTAATCACATGATACTTTGGTCTTATGATGCACCCTAGCCCTACTTTCATCATTGGTAGGTCACCTTGAACCCAACAATCAACATTTCATCATGGGTCGTTGACTGGGTGGTTTCCCTTGTGTTCGATGACAAGACATCTATTCACACTTTGGGATTCATGCAGTGTCTTCGATTTCATTAGCCTTATTGGTGGTTTTCTTTCCTTTGTCAGTGGTTTTCATCATTAGCTTCTATTCAGAGGGTCTTTTTCATGTACCTCTTGCATTTGGCACATGAAAAAGACGCACAGGGTCATTGGTTCATGAACATGTTCTTCGTCCGATCTCCACCAAATCATGAAGCTCCTTCTTTTTTCCTCGTGCTCACTGATGAGAGATGTCTTAATGCTCTCCTTTCAGCAGGTCTCTTTCCATCGACTCCAGCTCATGTATTCTGGATACGAGACCTAGAGTTTTATGAGTACCTTGAGGCTTGCAGTCATTAGTGGCAGGCTCTCTCGCCATTGACAGATGAGAATACATAAATGTCTCCTGATCAATGGATCTCTCAAGTGTTCGACACTAGCTCCTTTATTCACATTTGTAGAGATGTACTCGGTGCCTTGATACCTACTTTCATCATTGGTAGGATGTCTCGCATTTGTTAACGGTATACCTCAATGACCGTAATCAAATGATGTCTCATCGTGTTTGACCTTAACTCATTTATTCACATGATGTAGACCTGAACCATTGGCAGATTGTATTGAAGACTTGAAGACATCACTTTGTGGATGCATCTTTCCTAATCTGGTGCTTCCATTTCATTGGACCAGTACCTATTTGACTTCAGCAATCATGGGAGACTAGATTGTACTCCATGGTATACAGATATCTTCAGATTGATTTTGAGACTGGTTTCACTGGGCCTTGTTCGTGACTATGACAACTATTGGCATGTAACCGCATTTATACTTGCTTACTCATGGCCATGAACACTTGTTGGTATATTTTCCACATGGATCTGCATTGTATTCTTGGAAGCCATGTATGCAAAGTCAGTACATAATGTAATGAGTAATTGATTTCATCCAGCTGGTTCTCTACCACCCCACTTATGGGTTATTTATAATGTATTTCGGCCATCGCAGATACTCCTCTGATCTCACACATTAGGGGGCATATGTTATAGCAAGATTTGCCTCACCATTGTTATCTTGCATAGAGGGCCTTTTTCCATTTCCCTATGCAAACTTATCAACCCCTTTTTGATAAGTATAGAGCCAAATATATATATTTTTCCACATGTATGATACCTAACTGCTTTGCAAGATGCGTATACGCTTATTGCTCCACTAGAGCTCATGCATATCGGGATTTTTTCCAGAAAATACAAAATGAGGTCAGGTTTCAATGTCACGACAGAAGATCTATGATCTTTGGCCTTCCATATACTAGAAACGTTCCGACTCAGCCCTTCAGTTGCATTCTGGAGGCTATAAGAGCACAATTTCGAGCTATGGAAAAAAGAGGAGAAAGCATTCAACTTTGAGAGAAAAGTTACTCTGGAGAAATTACTTCATATTGAGTCTACATCCCTTTGTCCCTCAAGTCTGAACACAGTATTCAGCCCCCAAGATCTTTCCTTATTGTCGAGAGGACCTCATTAACTCTTTTCTATGAGCTTGCCTTTGTTGAGGATTGAAGTGGTGGAGACCTAGTTGGAAGGAACTTGGTTTCTTGGTTTCGAACCGTGCCAACACAAAAGTCTGTAATGTTGATACTTATGTTGATCAATTATTAATAGAAATACTCCTTTCCCGTCCTATCGATATCTTGCAAATATATGATTATTATCCATGTGCATGTTTGTAATGTTTATTAATGGATTGTGCTATATGATGTGCTAACTCATTTTATATATTGTCACTATATACTTGCATCGCTTGTTTGTTGAGAACTTCTTGCATGTGTAAAGTTTTGGGTTAAAGTGCTCAACGGTGGAATGACATCTAATGATTGGATCGAGATAGGCTTCTTCCTCATATTGCACATTAGTTTATATAAAACATGTTGGAATTAAGTTTATTTCTGCAGTCATACCTGTCTGTTGTGGTTTACCCTTGGCCATAGAGAGTTTTTCCCTTGTAACAGAATTGGCGACTCCATTGGGGATAGATCTTCCTTCTAAGGGTTGAAGTATTTTTTCTTCTTACATTGGTATTTTTCCTTTGTGTTTCTTGTCGTATCACAGTTGGACAGAGTCTGTTCACTCTGGGTTTGAGTTTTTCATCCTTTTACCCTTTCCTAGCCTTGTTTTAAAAGATATACACCATTTTTTCCCTAGCAGCCACGTATACACGCTTGTTGTCCCACTTCAAGAGGCGTATATATGCCCTTTTCTCTTGAACAGTCACGTATACCACTTCCCCTTGCTTGCTTTCTTGGTTTAGTGACTGTTGGGTAGGTTTTGAGGATCACTGAGCCTTCTTAGGTCTCTGTGGTGCCTATTGAGATTATCTAGGATGACAGGAAACCTGTTTGGAGCTGAATTTTTGGGCGTTGTCTTTCTCTTTGTCTCCCAATTTTTATTTGTCCTTGGTAGTTGGGTTGTCTGCTTAGTTGCTTGGTATTCTTCTCGAGTGATTGCTTTTATACATAATAGAAGTTATATATCAAGTCGCTTATCGGTCCATGCATTTTCTTTTTAATACATTGAAAATACAAAAAAATATGTATTTTGCATTGGTTGGTATTTTTGTCTTGGAACCTTTATCATTAGCTTAGCACATTTAGCGAAAGATTGCATTTTCCTTCTAAGTTGCAGAGTTAAAATTGAAGATTGCACTATTTTTATTTAGCATATCTTTCACTGAAAAGTTAAATTTAGTCTTTGCATTATATCTATTTTTATTTTCATGCAGAGTCATAACACCATGAGTTTCATTTCCATGCCTTTTTGACTAATCACATCCAATAAAATTTATGCTTTAAACCAAAATTGATTAGTAACAATTTTATTGTTTAGGGTGCACAAACTGGCCTAGGATTTAGTGCCTTGGAATAGGATTTTGTGAGTAAACTTCTCCAAGGCAATTAAATCAACATATGTGTCTGAGACAGGGAATTGAGAAATCCATTGTATAATTGGTAATATTAGGAGGCTCTGCTCACACCGGAGTTAAGCATGAGGTCGCATGAAGTTTGATGAAGGGATAACCCCTGGATTCTCACCTAGAGTCAGAGATATTTCTGTGGACTTATTCGTATTTGGGGATCTTGCTAGTATCCATACCTCTGTGAGAGGTGGTACTTTCAAGGTTTCGGGCTTTGCTACCCTACCCATACGGTAATCCAGACTTATGACTGTTCACCTGTGCATTGGTTATACAATGGTTGATTAGTTCCTTGACTTAAGTTTCTCATAGGTTACTTGCAGGGGTTATTTTGCTTGTATCCTGAGTTAGATAGGGGTTGAACAACACACAACCTTTATGGAAGATTACCTCTTCGGGGGGATCTGATCGACTGGTTGTTAATCCTGCGAGGGCCCTTATAACTGATTTTGTTACCTCCAAACTTTAGCAGGGAGTCTTAGGTCCCTCCTAGATGAGGCATACCTTCTTTAGCGAGGGAGGCCACTTAGCCACTTTAGCCCGTTTGCATGCATATTGGTCGTTTGACGTTTTGGTATTCTCTTTGATTATTAGTTGTCCTTAGGATATCTTTTTATTTGTTGAGATTCATAAGTTAGCGTGGAGTCGGACCAGCTTCCTTGCAGGTCTCGTCGATTGTTACAGTTACCACTAGTTTTCGAGCTATTTCCTTCTAAAAGGCATAGAGTTATTGGGAGTGGTACACACACATCCACTTTTCAGACTTGTGATCCCACAAGGATGAGTACTGAGTCTAATCTTTAGAACACTGGGATTTCATCAACTCCCAATCCCACTATAGTTATTTCAACTCCTTCGACACCTACAGCCGCTACAGTTGCAGTGCCGGAGGCCTACACCGATACTATGGCTCAGCCCGTAGTCAATGCTTTGTCTCTTGCCTCTAACCCTTTTGGGGGTTTTGGCCACTTGTCGAGTTACAATGTTCAGACCATCCCCATGGCTACTAGTCCATTTTCTTATGGTATTTGTTATGAATGTTGATGGAATATGCTATTGAATGTGCTAACATTATATATTATCACCATATGCTTGTGTTTCTTGTTTGTTGAGGACAAGTTCCAGGTGTATTTCTTTGAGTCAAGTGCTCAATGATGGACTTCATTGAACGTCTAGATGAGGTAGGCCTTTTATCTTGTCTTGCTAGCATATTTTTTTATATAGCATACCTGAGATTAGAGTTGATTTCTGCAGTCATTTCCATATGTTTTAGTTTACCCCTAGCCATAGAGATATTTTCCTTGTAAAATCTGTCTAGGGGTGGAAGGAAGTGGATTTGGTGAGCTTGGTGTCCAACAATGACTAGAGGCTTGACCAAAATGTGTTGAGGAACCAATTGTATCAACCTGAGATAATGGTTTGTGGTATCCCAAAAGTTTCCCACACTTGTTCAAAGAATATATTTACAGTGTCCTCTACTGTGATGCTCTTCTTACATGTGGCCATAATCACCATCTTGGAAAAGCGATCAACAACAAAAAAAACATAGTCATTTCCCCCCTTGGTGGATGAAAGGCCCGACATGTAGTCCATTGAGATGGATTCCCAGGGCATGTTAGTACTAGGTAGAGGGGTGTACAAGCCTTGTTTCGTAATGGTTGTTTTGGAAATAGCGCAAGTATTTTAGGACTTGATATACTTGCTGACATCCTATCGAAGTTTCAACTAGGAGAAATGTTGTTGCAACAATGCCACTATCTTTTCGATTCCGAAGTCTCCTGCCACCGGACTGTAGTGGGTTTCCCAAATCAAATTTACTTGCTCGCTTGATGGAACGCAAAGATGTCCCATATGGCACAACAACTCATCCAAAATATGGAAATTAGTGACAACTGTGTTTGCGCCTAACATTTGGTAGGTGGTGGTGAAGTCAGGATCTTTCTCATAGAGTTGGGGCCATCTGGAGCTCTCATGGACGCAAGATTCTAACATCACGGTGAGTGTTGCGATTGGAGGTCGGATGAGGCAATCAACACCACGGTTGGTACTACCTATCTTATACTTGATGTTGAGGTGGAACTGTTGCGAGTATGTGTACCACTTATGATGGTGGTCATTTTGCAATTTTCCTTGTGTCTGCATGAACTGCAATGACTTTTGATCAATGTGGATGACTGTCTCCTTCCCGAGAATGTAATGTCTCCACTGAAAGTAGGCTTTCACAATGGAGTACATTTATTTTTCATAATTAGGGTACTTACGTATGACATATGATAGTGTCTCACTATGATAGGCCACAAGGTGGTCGTGCTGAGTGAGAATTGCACCCACAACATAGTATGAAGCATTTGTCTAGATCTCAAAGGGATGTTACAGGTCGGGTAATGAAAGAACTAGTGTTGAGAACAAGCGCTACTTCAAATCATTGAATGCTTGTTGTTGAGAAAGGCCCCACAAAAATATTTCCTTACCACCACCCCTGGTTACTTTGCTCAGGCCCCATGCAATATGAGAGAATCCCAACACAAATCTGCGATAGAAATTGGAAAGGACTAATAAGCTTCGAATATCAGTGAGAGTGGTTGGGGATGGCCAGTCACAGATGACCTAGATATTGGTTGGATCCACATGCACACCATTCTCATCAACAAAGTAGCCTAGGTATTGAACCCTGACCATTTCAAAGGAACATTTTTCCAAATTGGCATATATCTTGTGCTTCCATAGAGTGTGTAGAACTTGATAAATATGTTGCAAGTGTTCCACCCAAGTGTTCCGCCCAAGTATTCCTATAAATGAGGATGTCATCCAGATACACCACTGCGAAACAATTGGTGAAAGGCCACATGATATCATCCATCATCCTCATGAAAGTTTCTAGGGAATTTGTCAAACCAAAGGGCATGACCAACCATTCAAAAATACCTTCTTTTGACTTGAAGGCAGTCTTCCATACATCTATCTACTCTATTGGGACCTAATGGTAGCTAGACTTTAGATCAATCTTACTAAAGTATTTCCCCCCCTTGAGATGATCAAGGAGATTTTCGATTCAGGGAATCAAGTACAGGTTCCTGAATGTGATTTTATTTAGAACCCGAAAATTAATGCAGACTTGCGAGGTCCCGTATTTATTTTGCATAAGCAAAATTGGGCTTCCACAAGGTGAAGATTTGGGTCAGATGTGACCCTTTTGGAGCAGTTCTTGGATATGATGCTTGATCTCCTCATTTTCTAATAGAGAGAGATGATAGAATGATCCATTGGGTAGTGGTGCACCAAGGGTTAGATCGATGGTATGCGTGACCTGACAATGCATAGGTACCCCATTAGGTGAGGAGAATGTGTATTTGTATTCTTCCACGAACTTATCCACTTGCTTCTATTGCGTGGAGAAGTCAATCATGGAGGCCATGGATGTGGCTGCAATCTTTCACTCACTCTGAGAACGAATCACAAAGAAGACAAACTTCCCAGTCTGAGAGATGACCTTCCTACATTTCTTGGTAGAGATCAAGGAAATGGAACTAGGTGGGACTACCTTGGGTATCATGTACAATTTCTTGTCCAAAGTAATAATAAAACTACGAGGCCTAGACTCATATACAACATGACGTTTCCATAAATAAGGTTGGCCCAAAATAACATTACAAACTTCAAGGGGAGAAACATCACACAACACCTCATCTTTGAAGGGCTTGATGCCATAGGACATGTGACATTGTTGGTTGACGTGAAGATCGCTTCCTTGGGAGAGCCATCCGATGGTGTAGGGATGCGGGTGTGGCATTGTCGGTAGGGCCAGTCGCTTAACAATCTCCACTGATATGAGTTTATTCTTGATACTCCTATCAACAATAAAGTGCAATGGGGTATCTTTCACACACATTTGTGAATGAAAGAGGCACTATCCTTCCTCTGGCTCATTAGGTTCACCAGGCTGGATCTTAGTGGTAGCAACGATAAAATTGGGTTCCAGTCAATGATTTGTCTCCCCTTTTTTGGTTCTGAATCAGAGTTGGAACCAACATCTGATTTAGAGGATTTCAACTCATCCACCAATGACTTATTTGAGTGACAATCAACAATGTTATGCAAGGGGCTCTTATGGAAGTCACACCACTTCCCAGTATCTTTCTTCATCTTTCCATTGTCCTTCTTTGTTTACAGCTTAGAATGGTTTTCCTGAGGCTGTCCATCTTTGATATACCCTTTGTTATATGGGTTGGGGTTTTCCTTTCCCTACTTCTTCTCTGAGGGGTTCCTAGACCCAAACAACCAAGTCTTTTGTTTAAGCTTCTACTCAATTTTGATGACATATCGATAGGTTGGGCCTGAGGATGAGATGTATAGAAAAACAATTTATGCCTGGATGTATCTATGTGGAGCACCGCGATACTTGAGGACAATATATTGCTAAGAATATTTGATACCCAACTTGGTGCACAAGGTATGGAAGATTTTTGTGAACTCTAGCACTACTTAGTCCCTTTCCTACTGCAATGTGGTCCATTTTGTATACATGTCGTCATAACTTCCAACAGGGTAGCATTGTTCCTTAATAAGATACCTAAAGGAATCCCAGGTGAGTGTGACTATAAATAATGAGGTTTCCTCTGTTTCCTTTTTCTCACAGAAAGTATCCCACAAATATTTGACATGGGGGACGACTTTGAGGAGTGCAAAAGTAATCTTTTCTCTATTTGAAAAGTTATGGAAAGAAAAATATGCTTCTAGTAGATTCAAACATTTGTCTACAACATCTGTGTCTATATGACCTTTAAATATAGGAATATCAAGTTTGATCTGTACCTTGAAGGGGGTGATGCCTCCATTCAAGGAATATGCGTTGCATGTTGGTAGTCATCGAAGGATTTGTGCAAAATTATCCATCATCTCATTCCTCTGTTGCACGAGGACTTCCCCGAGTAATAGTTTGAAAGGATCTCATGTCCCGTCATCTTTATTTTCTCTTGCCATGGAAGGTCTCTTGGGTGTGCGAGATCTCTTGTACTCAAGAGAAACAAGCTCTAGACCCAACTCTTTGTACTCTCACCTCATCAGGACATGCACTAAGAATGACACGGAGAAGACTGCTTTGATACCACTGATCCAGATTTTATGAGAAAATCGAAATGAACATAGATTATTATTATTATTATTAGAGAGACACAATGAAAAATAATAGAGATAAAATAAAATTGGATTCTATTCAATAAAGAAATATCCTAAAACTGTAAAATGCAGACTGAAAACAAGTTTGTTAGAATGGTGGTGGCTTATCTCTGAGAAGAGATGCGATGACCATGCTCATTCGCAAGAAGATGGGTAAAATGAGGCTATGAAATTATTTTTACAATAAACATGAATGCCCAAACCCTAGAAATATAAAAACCCAACCCTAGGAGATGAAGTGCCAAAATTCATGTGCGCCCCGTTGGGGTAAGTTGGTACATCAACTTCCATGGGTCATAACTTTTGCATACGATCTTTGTTTTAGGCACATGATATCCCATTGGAAAGGTCTATCTGAGGACTACACATCATGCCATAAAAATCCCACTATGACTGCAATTTCACCATGGTGATCCCTACAAATTTTGTTTAGTGCCTCAAAACAACCCCGAAAGTTTAGGACCCGAAAACTAGAAAAACATTTTCAAGCTGAAAAACTACCAAGATGAGCTAGTTAGAATAGGTGGGTGGCCATCGATATCCACTTGGATCAATGGATTTCATTGTCATCTTCTTGAAACCAGGGAAGACATTTTCCCCATATTTTAATATCACTCATATAATTAGGAAAACACAATATAGTAGAAAAATCAAAAGGAGCATACCTCGCAGCTACTATGGAAGCAGTAAAGTTTTTCATTAAAAATTTGTGGATTCACTTAAATGTAGAGTCGTCCGGTGAATTTTTTCTTAAAATATTTTCGTCAAAGAACTGAATGCTTGTTGTTCTATTCTTGTTCACCAACAAGAATCAAAACATAAACTTTGTCGCACCCCAGGGAAAATAAAATTTTTAACTTCAATCCCTGACAACGACGCCAAAATATGTTGTTCCTCAAAATTGCCCCTAGCTGGGGAACAATGTTAAGGAATCCACAAAGGTCTTTAGAAACCTCTTTTGTAACACTTATGTTTTCCCCAGCTTGTAAATATAACTATAGTTTTCTAAGAGACTATGGGCAGATTGATTATGTGTGGATGTTGGAATTGATGAACCTTTTGTTATAGAAGGTAATGTATATATTTCTGCCACTAAATAAAATGGAATATTTTGCATAACTATTGAAGGGGATGCCAATGTAGATCATCATGCATGAGAGAGATGGTGAGGGGAACCAGTAATGGTTGAAATGACCCCTACCATACCAATAGTTTGTTCGATTGATATTTTCCAGACCCAAAACAATCCTTTGACCCATATAATTTAATTAATAGTCAAGCTGGTGGTTGGGAAGTTTACCTCAAGAGTCAATGAGGAGATGGGAAAAGTACCCATCTGGAAACTTCCTGATCTGACCCACGAATTTGGGAAATGGACCCATGAAATATTGATGGGGAAGGAAAGAAAAGGAAGGAAAATCATGGGAAGAAGAGAGGATGCAAGAGGAATGGGCCCGATGACCATTTCTGAAGAGGGAGAGCATGTGACACTCTTTGGTTATGAAGATAATTGAAAAATGAATTTGTTTCTAGGTATAGGAAATTCTGGACAATGTTTTCTAAACAAGATGATAAACGAGGTTGCAGAGAATATGAGTGATTGAGGAAGCACTCATTGCTAACCCCCTTGCTTGGTGGAGAGAAAACAGGTCTGCCAAGTTCCTGTGGGAAGAGGAGAGTAACCTCCATCTTTGGATGTTGTTGAAAAGAAGGAAGAGACTCTCATGGAATCATGATCTAGCTAGGGGGTGGCCAGTGGTAAATCATTCCATGATTTTTTTGTGCCTATGGTTGGGTGGAAAAGGGCTCCCCTTTCAACAGTTACAACACTTTCTAGTTCTATATAAGTAAGTGTTAAGTTCATAGATAATTATAGACTGTGTTTGAGAGCAATATAAGTTCAATTTTATGTTAAAAGTGCCTTAAAAATTTAGGTGTGATTGTGAAAATGTTACAACTGTATTTTATGTTGGTGAACAACTTCACCTTGTGACTGCCTGTGCCAAATTTTGGGAGTGAATGTTGTGGCTGACTGAGTTTCACAGTTTAATTCATGCATAGGCAATGATGAATGAACAATTAAAATCTTTATTAAGCATCTAAAAAGGAGAGAGATTGATTTCTACATGATGGTGTTTTATTCGAGGTTTTCCTAAATCATTTTACCAGAAAATTTAGAGGATATTAGATTTGTGTTTGGGATTTAAGAAATAAAAGTCATTATAAATAGGTATTAGGGAAAAATAATTAGGAAATAAACATGAAATTTCCTAATTGAATGAAAATACAAAAGCTCTTAAAATTCTATTTGGGCATTAATAAACATCTATGCTAAATTTGGGTTAAATTCCCTACAAATTTGGGAAGAATACCCTTAATTGTTGTAGATCGTAAATTTTGGTAGAAATGCAAAATTTACCGTGGAGGAAATTCTTTGTCTTAGGACCACTTTCCTTAAATTTTGGTAAGAATGACAAAGCACAATAATAAGGAAATAAATTTACTCCTTTACCCAGGAGGAAAAGAAATTATAAATCAAATTCTAAGTCAAGGATGAATAAATTTCATGGGAAATTAATTATTTTTTTTATTACATCCTTTTAAAATCTCGAGAAATAGGAAATTGATTTTCATTTCCTTTAATTACAGGTTTAATTAAATGAAATTTAAATTAAACATCACTAGGAATTGAATACGTGCATGAAAATGGTAATATGTGTGTGTGTGTGTGTGTGTGTGTGTGTGAATAAACTCATAATTGATCACTATGATCATTTCTTAACACACTTCGGAGCTTCGAGGCTCCAGAGGTTTGAAGTGGAGAGTGAACTGGAGAATGACATGAAGGCCAGAGGATTACATACTAAACGGGATTAATCCACTCATGATCAAGATCTTAATAAATTCGTAATTATTGGGACTTCAGGCATTGGGAGTGACAGACATGTGAAAATATATATATATATATATATATATATATATATATATATTGAAAATTTATGAAAACCTGGGCACAAATTTTGACGAGGTTTATTATAAAATTAATATATTACAATGAACACATGGATGAGACCAAATCCTTTTCCATTTAAATTATTATTGTATGCAGGTGGGACCACTTCGGGACTTCATGGCTTTGGGATGTTGAAGTGATTGCGTTGTGATAACCCCCAAAGGCTTTTGTCCCAGAGTCTTCTTAGGAAAACATTTAATGGAAAATTATTATTCTTAGGTACAAAATTTAAGGGGGCTTATGGTATTATGATATATTATATAATATCATAAAACTCTTACATGGATGAGATCAACCTTTTCCCCAAAAAATATATTATATGTGTCTTATAACCCATGTGCATGGGACCACTTCGGAATTCAGAGAGTTCTGGACTTCGAGACAACGAGAGTTTGGGACTTTGGAACTCCGAGATGTTTGGGGTGATAGAGTGCATGAGATAAAATAGCCGAAGGCTTAAACCTACCTTTTTGTGTTCCAATGTTATCATAAATATTAAATGTAATTTATTATATTTGCATCACGATATAATATAAGTGTGACTCTCTCTGGAGCTTTGACATTCGAGAATTCTGGGTATGTTCATGAAAGCGTGGAGAGTAATTATGCCGAAGTCTGGTGATTTAGGAATTAATTGATATTAATAACCTTAAGTGCCCTTTGATATATTTAATTATATTATAATATAATTAAATAGGATTATATTATAATATAATTGATTAAATAAACTATTTAGTAACATGATTGGATTATAAGTTAACGTAATTATGGGTTTAATGAATTAATGAAGATTAATTATCCCTAATGGAGATTAATTAAATGATTAGTAAAGAACGAGATTCTATTATGATAATGATTAATCAATTTAATAGGCCTATAAGAGCTAGACAAGTGTCAACCTCTAGTTGGGTAAGTCTTCTTATGCTATGATGATGTGGCATGTTGGGTGACAGGAAGCCACGTGGATGCCACATGGCGGTGAGTGACTCTAGTCGATGAAGGCCTAAAGAACTTTGAAAGACCACGACCTTCGATCCAGAACTCGGATATGGACAAATTTATAATCGATGGAAAACCCTTGCCAAACTGAATACAATGGAATCCTGCTTCAAGGATTTGAGGTGCTTGAGAAAAGTGAAAATTTTATGCCCCGTCCCTTCAAAGGATACATAGGGGGTTGGGTGTGTGAAAGAATGGTATTAGAGCAAGCAACAACATTGTTATAGCAAGATTTTCCTCACCCTATGCAATCTTGCACATAAGGCATTTTCCATTTCCCCATGCAGACTTGTCATCCCTGTTTGTAAATCCCAGAGATAAAAATTCATATTTTTCCACATGTACGCATATTTCCTACTATACAACATGTGTATATGCAGGCTACACCACTACAAACCATGTACATCAAGATATGTGCCAAAAAATGAAAATTAATGTCAGGTTTCCATGTCACGACAAGAGATCTATGATCCTTGGCCTTCCATATACTGGAAACGTTCTGACTCAACCCTTCAGTTCCATTTGAAGGCTATAAATGGGCCATTTCCGAGTTATGGAAAAGGAGAGGAAGAATTCAACTTTGAGAGCAAAGTTACTCTGGAGAAATTATTTACTTCATATTGAGTCTGCATCCCTTTTTCCTTTAAGTCTGAACATAGTGTTCAACCCGCAAGCTCTTCCCTTTTTGATTGAGAACCTCATTGTTTCTCTTTTATGAGCTTGCCTTTGGTGGATTATTGAAGTGGTGGAGGCCCAACTGGAAGGAACTTAGTTTCTCAGTTCCGAACAGTGTTGACGTGGAAGTTTGTAACATTTTCACTTCCACTGATCATATATTAATAGAAATACTATTTTCTTGTACAATTGATATCTTGAAAATATTTTAATTATTATTCCAATGGATTATGCTATTGAATGTGCTAATATCATTTATTATCACCATATGCTTTCTTTGCTTGGTTTTTGAGGACTAGTTGCAGGTATATTTCTTTGGGTCAAGTGCTCAACGATGGACTTCATCGAACATCTGAATGAGGTAGGCCTTTTATCTTATTGTTGGCATAGGGGCAGACCCATGGTTCAATGCTACAATAGCGTACTAACAAAACCTTAACTACCAGCCCTTTCGACAACACCTGCGAAGCAAATGAAGTCTCACCCGAGGTAGAGGCAGGGGTGGTTGCAGGACTCAGATGTCTGAAACCTTAGCTGGGACACAGATCTGTGATTCTAACACTTAATAGAGCACTTGGTAGTAAAAATTCATCAACATTCAGTTCTTAGTAACAACACAAACAAACTCTAATTACAGGGCATCGCAGTATTCAACTAGATCCACATCTAATAGAACTTAGCATAAAAGGAACATATTAGATATAGAAAATTTAGGCACTAAGCATACTCACATAGGTTAGATCTAACATTCATTCTCTTTTATAAGCTCAAAGCAACAAAAATTCTATCTAACATTCATCTATATCATAGAAATTTACACATAAACACACCAACACATCGCACAAAGCAAAGCAACACAACATATACATGGTTCACCCCACCTAGGGATACATCCACCAACTCTTCTTCTATTCTATTATCTTCTGTTAATTAGTTACATGCACAGAGCCTCAAAAACCCTACTCCACATAGGACAGGAGATATGCGCACACCTCACCAGATCCTCATTCCCCGAGCTAGGTTACAACACTAAGCCTTCTACAGTCACTTGCACTCAGCTCTAAAAGCTTCACACAGTATGCACAGAGAAATTACAATCCTTCGATCACATAGATCAATCACTAGCACTTATAACATTGGCCTAACATCACATAGATGCCCCTCCTTGCATTTCCTAGACATATATTTATACTTTACAAAATAGGCCTAAACATAGGTAAACCCATGGGTCGACTTCCCATACCCAATACATAATCCCAAACCCCAAAAAGGACCTAAAAAGGGGCTGAGATCCCGCAATATCTGCTTCTTCTTGCACTCCTCCTTCGACAGGCTGTCGAAGTCCCAAAATAGGTCAACCTTGACCAAGGATCTCCCAAAACTTGGTCAAGGGCCAACAGGCCCCCAACACTCACCTATGACTCATCCTGAGTCATTATAATCTGGGTAGTTCTGCTTTGAAATCCTTGAGCTTGGCTTGAGATGCTTCAACTTGTTTTTGTGACACGACCTCATGTTC
Organism: Picea mariana; assembly: GCA_032191745.1. NCBI lineage: Eukaryota > Viridiplantae > Streptophyta > Pinopsida > Pinales > Pinaceae > Picea > Picea mariana. Next base: position 81,041 of record JASDQU010737976.1, read on the forward strand.
AACAAACTCTTGGATGACTGCCTCGTTCATGGGTCCTTCTAGGCGTTGTTCTGCTGCAACAACAACTTGCTCCAGTTCTTCTCCTCGGCCTTCAATATTTGTGAATAGTTGGTAAGCCTCATCTTGTACAGGTTGGAGTCTTTGAGTCACTTCCATGACTTTGCTCTGAACGGTGTGAACCTGCTACTGGGAAGTGCGCTACTCCTGGGATCATTTCATTCTTTCCACAGCTGATAGGGGCTTCAACTGCGCCTGTATTGTCTCTGCTTGCTGCTTCGCCTCTTGGAGATGGGACTCCAGTCCCTTTAGTTCTGCATTCTCAGTGAGTTGCTCATAATTCTGGGCACTGCAGTCACTGAGTTGCTTGCATTCCATGGAAAAATATTTTATTCTCTTGATTGTGCTCTAGGCAGTCACTTCTCTTTGATCTCTGACATCCTGCGGAGTGTTGGGCACTGTGTGAAGCTCTAAATCTGCTATTCTTTGTTGTAGTTGTTGGATGGCTTCCGCGAGCTAGTCTACTTGATGCTCAACCTGGTCTTCTACTTGTGGCTCTAAGCCTGTCACGGAGCGAAGTGCTCTGTTGACTGCTTCTTTGACCTCGAGTTTCCCTGCGAACAATTATTCCTTTTCTTGCTGCATTTGCGCTTTCTCCTCGTCAAACTTTGTGTGGAGAGAAATATTCTCCTTCTCTGCAACTCGATGTTGTTCTACAAGTACTTCTTACTCAATGTTGTTGCCTGGGTGTCTTTTTCTATTTCCTCTTGTGCTCATCGAAGGCGAGCTTCAGTTGCATCTGCTAGGCGGCGGAGTTGGGCCATCTCATCTCCCAATTCTTGTTCTCCCGATGGCAGGGGCGCAGTGGAGACTGCGCGACCAGAATGAAGAGCCTACTATACCCCTCGAAGCTTGACCTTAATTCTGTCATACATTTCCTCCTGCTTCGCTCCTTCTTTCTCCGCGATTTCCAGTGAAGCATCATTTAGAGCTGCTATGATGAAGTCAAAGTCATCAGGAGTAAGTGTAGTCTACATCTTGGTCACAATGGCTCTTGATTTCTTTCAAGAAGAAGGTTTTGGGGGATAGATCTTCCTCTACTTCAATGGGTCAGCCTCATCTTTGGGTGGTGTTACTTCGCCTTTATTTTGTTTAGCTTCTCTATCCTTCATCTCTTCTACATCACCATCACATCCTTGCTCAAGTGATGTGGAAGTAGTCTTCCCTGAGGCGTTGCTTAATTCTTGGACCTCTTCAGTCTTCTATCTTTTGTTGGTTCCAGGTGTGTCATGTTCTTTGTGAGTGGTCCCCAGGTTGTCCAGTTCAGGATCAGACATCTCTGGAGGGTTGGCGGGGATAATGAGGTCTGTGAACCAGTCCTTAGTGATCTCCTCCAAGTCCTCTTTTGTAAGTTTATAGTACGACTAGAGTTTTTCCTTGTGTTCATCGGCTCACGTTGTAATGTAAATTAAATGTCGATCTGCGTTGAACTTCATCAGGGGTCAGAACCTCTGTAAGGTGTTCGGAGTCATGTGAGGCTCAGATTCGATGACTATCTTTAGCTGAAGGTAATAGGTATGAAAAACATCGTTCAATTGTCATTGTTTGTTCATATAACTCGAATACCAAAGGGTAGTGAACTTCGCGGCAAGCGGATCAAATTCATGGTTAGCAAAAAGTGTTCTTGGTGCATGGCGCGATGGGATAAATAGATACTTGGTAACATATCTCTTGCAACGGGTAAGAAGACTTCATTAACTTAGTTTTGTCTATTACGGCGTGGTCCCAACGGTCTGGTGGCAAGTTGTCTAACCATTAATGCCTTTCTTATCCTTCGAGGCGTCAGTCGAATGGTTATACTATCCCGAACGGCTATATTGCTTCACCACGGAGAAGTGCCATGTGACGTTGTTCTGGTATTCCGGTGAAGCTCCAATTTTGTAAATTTTCCTTCTGTGAAGTACCCTCAGGAACCTTCTGTAACTTTTCAATCGTATCTCTCTTCTTACTTAGTTTTCTAGCCTTCTTTCTGGTGAGCTTCATCTCGGAATTCCTTTTTCCATTCTGATTCTTATCTTCTTTTGGCATAGTAACTTCGCGTTGTTGATATTCTCTCCTAGAAATCAGGGGTAATACTTCATCTGTATCTGGAATAGATACTGCAGTCTTTTGTGGGTCTTCTAGTGTTCTTCCAGCTTCTACATTCCAGTATTTGGTTTTAAATATCTTCACTCGATTCTCTTGTTCTTCAATCAAGTGTGCGATCCTCCTAGTCATGAAATTTTTTAGCTCTTGCTTCTTTTGTTCTAGGACTTATTGTTCTTCCCTTCCAACCTGATCTCTTTCAATCCAAGGTTTTCCAAGCAACATAGTAAATGGAGAATTGTCCTCAATAAATTTAACAACTTCAAATTCTTCCTTTGTCGAAGTTCCTTTGGCACTCATAGATATCTGGGTAATATTTCTAGATAGGTTTATCATATTTCCTCTGAATAGTCCTATTCCTCCTAATGAAGGAATCATAGCAGGATCCCCCAAAGTTTCCTAAGTTCTTTCTATCATGATATTCACCTATTTTTCTTCATCCAGAACATAGTCAATGTCGAAGTCTCCTATTCTTTCTTCAACGCATTCTTTTTCTTTGAAGACCTCTGATAAACTGATATGTCGGTGATCATTCAGAGTTTCTTTCATCTGTAGCAATAATTTCTCTGATTCTTTTTGGGGTTCTGCCATAATCTCAGTTGCATGACTTTTCTCATGGTATTCTTGTCTCATATTCATCCTTTCAAGATGAGCAATCATTCTAGGGAAATCCAAAACTTCATGGTCCATAGCTTTGCAACAGAAGCAACTAGGTTTTCTACCAGGGCATTCCTTAGCCATAAGTCTCGGTCTTTTGCAACTGTAACAAAGGGTTAATCCTCTCTTTCTCTTAAATGATCCCCAACCTTTCTTGTACTGTGCACTAGGATCATAGTAGTTAACCTGCAAAAAATTCTTTCTAGGATCCTGCATCCATTTGTTAGGTCAAACATTCATTCTATACATAGGTATAACATATTTTTCACTATTCTTATCGTATCTACTTATATCACATCTTCTTTCATCTGTCAGTTCTGTATTTTTCAAGCTAGGACAAATCTTATCAAACATGCCTAGATCCATACTTTAGAAACAAAAATTTACACTAATCTTACTTCTACAGAACACAAAGCTTCCAGATCTAAAAAATTTCACTATGCTTACCTTTATCAGAGAACAAAGCGATCAGATATTACCTCTTTTCTTCAAATCAGACTTCTTTTCTTTAGCACAGAGCTTCACAAAATAAGTAGAGCACTGCGCACTATAGCGATAGATCTATGCATAGAGCTTTCACAATTTCAGGTCGGATCTTTGCTCAAAGATTCTTCTTTCTCAGTTCCCAACAATCACAGTTCCAGGTCTCGACAACAGAACCATTTGTTGGCACAGGGGCATACCCAGGGTTCAATGCTACAACAACACACCAACAAAACCCTAAATACCAGCCCTTTCGGCAACACCTATGAAGTAGATGAAGTCTCACCTGAGGTAGAGGCAGGAGTGGTTGCAGGACTCAGATGTCTGCAACCTTAGCTAGGACACAGATCTGTGATTCTAACACTTAACAGAGCACTTGGCAGTAAACATTCATCAACATTCAGTTCTTAGTAACAGCGTGGACAAGCCCTAATTACAGAGCATCGTAGTATTCAACTAGACCCACATCTAATAGAACTTAGCATAAAAGGAGCATATTAGATCTAGTAGATTTAGGCACTAAGCATACTCACATAGGTCAGATCTAACATTCATTCTCTTTTATAAGCACAAAGCAACATTAGTTCTATCTAACATTCATATATTTCATAGCAAGTTACACATAAACACACCAACACATCACACAAAGCAAAGCAACACATCATATGTGCGCACCTCACCAGATCCTCCTTCCCTGATCTAGGTTACAACACTAAGCCTTCTACAGTCACTTGCACTCAGCTCTGCAAGCTTCACATAGTATGCATAGAGCACTTACAATCCTTCAATCACATAGATCGATCACTAGCACTTAGCACATTGGCCTAACATCGCATAGATGCCCCTTCTTACATTGCCTAGACATCTATTTATAATTTACAAAATAGGCCTAAACATGGGTAAACCCATGGGCCGACATCCCATACCCATTACATAATCCCAAACCCCAAAAAATATTAAAAAAGGGGCCGAGATCCTGTGATCTTTGCTTCCTCTTGCACTCCTCCTTCGATAGGTTGTCGAAGTCCCAAAATAGGTCAAACTTGACCAAGGATCTCCCAAAACTTGGTCAAGGGCCAACACTTGTCTTGCTAGCATATTTGTTGATATAGCATAGTTGATAATATAGTCGATTTCTGCAGTCATTTTCGTCTATTTTGTTTTACCCTAGCCATAGATAGATTTTCCTCGTAACAGAATTGGCGACGATACTGGGGACAAAATCTTCTTTCTTAGGGTTTGGAGTAATTTTCTCCTTAGATTTCTCTCGTTCCTATCACTTTTCTTGTTGTGTTATTGCTTGACAACCTCTTTTCACTCGGAGTCTGAGTTTGTCAGCCTTCTCCCTTGCCTGGCTCTGTTTTTGAAACATATACGCAGTTTTTGGCTTGACAGTCGCATATATACCCATTATGTCCCTCTGCAAGTTGTGTACATACACTTTGTTTCCTTGAACAGTGGCGTACATCAGCCTTCTTTTCTTGTTTGTTGGGTTTGGTGGTTGTTGGGTGGGATTTGATGCTTGTCGAGCCTTCTTGGGTCTCTGTAGTGACTATTATGTGCCTGTGGGATGACAGGAAACCTGTCTGGGGTTGAATTTTTGGGCAGAGTCTTTCTCATCATATTTTCATTTTGATTATCCTTGTACATTGGGTTGGGTGTCTTGTTTCTTAGTATTCTACTTGAGTTATCTCTTTCTATACACAGTAGAGCATTATACATTAAGTTGTTGTTCAGTCCATGCATTTTCTCTTTTCTTATGTTGAAAATAAAAAATTATGAGGCATTTTGCATTGCTTGTCATTTTGATATTTTGATTTTTTTTTCATAAGCTTAGTGCATGCAAAGAAAGATTTCATTTTTAATTCAAAGTTGCAGTGTTGAAATTGAAAATTGCATTTGTTTTACAAAGCATATCATTCATTAAAAATTGGAGTTAGGACTTTGCATTTTATTCATATTTACTTTTGAACTTGTTGAGTCATAACATCATGAGTTTCACTACCATACCTTTTTGAGTAATCACAACCACTAAAATTAATGCTATAATTTAAAATTGATTAGTCATGATTTTATTTTCTAGGGTGCACAAACTAGCTTGGGATTTAGTGCCTTTGAATAGGATTTTGTGAGTAAAATTCTCCAAGGCAATTAAATCAACATATGTGTCTGACAAAGGGAGTGAAGAAATCCATTGTATAATTGGTAATATCAAGAGGCTCCGCTCACACCGGAGTTAATCACGAGGTTGCATGAGGTTGGTTGAAGGGATATACCCCTGATACCTTCTTAGCATCAGAGATATTTTTGGGGATCTATTCATATTTGGGGATCTTGCTAGTGCCTTTACCTTCGTGAGAGGCAATACTTTCAAGGTTTCGGGCTTTGCTACCCTGCCCATACGGTGGACCTGACTTATGACTGCTCGCCTGTGCATCAGTTATACATTGGTTGTTTAGTTTCTTGACTTAGGTTCCACATAGGTTACTTGTAGGGGTTATTCTGTAGGTACCCTGTGTCAGATAAGGGTCGAAAAATACACAACCTTTGTGGAGGATTACCTCTCTGACGGGATCTGACCGACTAGTTGTTAAGCCCACGAGGGCCCTTATAACTGGTTTTGTTACCTTCGATATTTAGCAGAGAGTCTCAGGCCCCTCTTGGGCAAGACATACCTTCTTTAGGGAGGGAGTCCACTTTCAGCCACTTTACCCTGTTTGTGTGCATATTGGTCCTTTGAATTTTGGTGTGATCTTTGATTACTAGTTGGCCTCAGGAGTTTTTACTGAGTTTTCATTATCATGGATAGTGGAGTTCCTTTGGATTCCTCATTTACTGCTACCCCCCCATGATTTTCACTCAATGTATGGGGGAAAATATGTCCTCTTTTCGTAATGGTATGCAGAACTATGATGCTTAGTCCATGCCTTGGGTCTCTATTCATTTTCTTGGTGATATGCCTTCACCTTTTCAATCCTCTCCCTAGCCCACTTATATGAATCCTAGCATTGGATCTGGGAGCACCATGGCCCCGATGCCTACATCTTTGTTTGATACGAGTCATGTCCCTCAACCAAATCTCACTGTGGGAGGTTGGAACCTCTCCTCTTACAGATCCAGTCCTAGCTATGCTCTGTGAGGAGTCAGTAATCAAATGGATGCTTATTCTACTTATTACACCCCATCCATGTATCCTTCATCCACCATGCCTGCTCCTTTGAACACGTTTCCCATGGCGGGTCCACACATATCCTTGGGTCTTTCATACGGGGAGAATCAACTTTACGGTTCGGGTTACCCTCTTTATAGAGCCCCTTCACAAGGGGGCAACATATATCCTCACATGAATAGTCCTTATCATACTTTTATCTCTTCGTTGACTTCAGTGATGATGCCTATACACACCTCTTCAGATTAGTTAGGCGGACGATACTACCTTTCTGGACAGGGACAGGGGGTGAACCAGGATCCTTCCTAGCCTACATTATTCCAAAGATAATCTTTCCCTAGACCTTGGTATCAAATGCCACAACTCGCCACTAGTCCAGTCACTGCCAGTCATACTGGAGCTCCATCACCAACCTCTTCCAGTCATGTTGGATATGAGTCGACAACCTCTGCAAGTCATGTTGACAACCCATACCCAGCCTCTGCTATTCATGTTGGGGGCATCACTCTAGTCACCACGAGTCATATCAATGTCACATCTCCAACCTTTGCACATGATGTAGGATATGAATCTCTCGCCTCTTCTAGTCACGTTGAGAGCATGTCACCAACCGTTGTGGAAAACACTGGGGGCATCAAGAAACCTAGACACCTCATACGTAAGCCTAAATTCCTTTGCAGGACTTGCGAAGGAGATCACCTTACTCGTTTATGTCCATCTACGACTAGGATACCATAAGCATGGTTCTCACCCAAGGGCCCTTTGGGTTCTGAAGTGTTTTTGGTTTCCCCACACCCTGTGTCTCCTTTGATTGACACGATAGGAATGCCGCTGCAATCCTTTCCAGACCATACCCCTGTTTTCAAGGGTGATGTGTCCCCTATCCCTGTTATCCTACATCCTCTTCAACCTAGAATTGAAGAAGTGGTCATACCATTGCAATCTCTGGTCAATCCTACTCCCCTTGTGGAGGGTGATTCATCCTTCAACCACACCGTTAGCATTATTGATAACGCTCCTTCTGAACACAAGAAAGTTCTTATCTCTCTGAGTACTTTCCCTCCAAGTCTTGAGGAAGTTCCCTTTGATTGGGATGGCCTTGTGGGGTATCCAATGTCCCCACCTATGTCTTTTCTAGTAAGAGACATTATCCGATATATCATAGAGACGATAACCTCTACTAGCACTTTATCCTCCTCGACTTGGAGATATTTGGGTTTTCCCAAGCTTGTGTCGGCTATTTGTAAGATGCTGACATTCCACAGAAGTCCAGTACGGGAGCCTTGGCCTCCCCCATGACTTGCCGCCTAGAAATCTCTTACCGAGTCTGATTTAATCTCTTTTTCGACTCATTCAAAAAGAGAAAAGATTGTCGAGTGATTTGTCCCTTTCAAACTCGTTAAGTTGGACTTGAAAGGTTGTGAGTCTTAGTTAAGCCCTTTTCTGACTCGTTTTCAAAAAGTGAAAAGATTGCCAAGTGAACTTGTATCTTTCACACTCATAAATTGGATTTGAAAGGATGTCTATTTGGCACAAGTGTATCCCTTTTTCACACCAAGTAGACTAAATGTCATAAAAAAAGACAATGTTTGGAGTTAAGTTGTGATTTCATCTCATGCCCTTGCTTGTAGTCTTGAACCTATAGTCGGTTCCCACTTTGTGTTATAAACCGTTTGCCTCAGTAGTTTTTGCATCCTCAACCAAGTAGAGCCTCGTTTATATCCCTCGCAATTTGACACCCTATACCTAGGAGGGAACATTCCACTGAGTGTCCACCTCCCACATGCATCTCCTTGCATTGAGCATAGGTATGTTCCACTACTGAAACTAGTATTTCTTACTTGCGACACTCGTTCCCTCCTCTGTATCATAGCATTCATTTGTCTATGAAAAAACAAAAAAAAGACAGGCAGGAAGGGAGTATTATCTTATATTGGTAGCATTTGTGTCACCTTTGAACATAGCACAAAGTTATTGAGTCCATTTGTCATCATAATTTTTGGTTTAGCATGGCCTTAGGAAGATGAGCTTGTTACAAAGTCTTCCCTATCAACTGGTTACTCTTTCAGTCCCTATAGAGAATTTTATTGATGCTTCCTGCATCTCATGGTTTCATCATTAAGTCTATGCTACTAGAGTCTTCCATATGTATCATGCTCTTGTTCAAAGTAAGTCTATCAATCTATGTCGACCATCTCTCAGAACTCTTAACTTTGCATGTCGGCCATACCTCATTTTGTCTCAGATTCACATGATAATGTAGCCCTATCACGCAACTTGTTCCTACTTTCATCATTCATAGGTAACCTTGAACCCATCAGTCGAAATTTCATCATTAGTCATTGACTGGGTGGTTTCCCTTGTGTTCGGCGGCAAGACATCTATTCACACATTGGGATTCGTGTAGTGTCTTGGATGTCATTAGCCTTATTGGTGGTTTCCTCGCCTTTGTCAACAATTTTCCTCATTGGATTCAATTCAGAGGGTCTTTTTCGTGTCCCACTTTCACTTGGCAGACGCGAAAGATGCACAGGGTCGTTGGTTCATGAACATGTTCTTCATCTGATTTCCTCCAAATCATGAAGCTCCTGATTTGTACCTCATGCCGACCGATGAGAGATTCCTTAATGCTCTCATTTCAATGGGTCTCCTCCCATCGAATTCAGCTTATCTATTATGGAAACAAGCCCTAGAGTCTTATGAGTACCTTGAGGCTTGCAGTCATTAGTGGCAGGTTCTCTCGCCATTGATAGTTGGGAATACATCAATGTCTCCTAATCGATGGATTCTTCAGGTGTTTGACACTGACTCCTTTATTCACACTTGTAAGAATGTACTCGATGCCTTGATACCTGCTTTCATTATTGGTAGGTTGTCTCGTGTTTGTTAACGGTATACCTCAATGATCGGTAATCAAACGATGTCTCATTGTGTTCGAACTCAACTCCTTTATTCACATGATGTATACTTGCACCCTTGGCAGATTGTGTAGAATGCTTGAAGACATTAGTATGTGGTCGCAACTTTCTTGAGTTGTCGCTTCCTTTTCATTGGACCAGTACCTATATGACTTCAGTGATCATGGGAGATCATATTGTACTCCATTGTATATAGATATCTTCAGATTGATTTTGAGGCTAGTTCTACCATGCCTTGTTCATGACTATGACAACTTTTGGTATGTAACCGCATTTGTATTTGCCCATTCATGGCCACAAATAGTTGTTTGGTATATTTTCACATGGATCTGCAGTGTAATTATATTGGCAACCATGTATTTAAAGTCAGTGCAGAATGTAATGAGCAACTAGTTCTTCTAGTTGGTTCCCCATCACTCCACTTCTGGGATTGTTTATAATGTATTTTGGCCATCGCAGATACTCCTCTGACCTCACACATTAGGGGGCATCTGTTATAGCAATATTTTCCTCACCCTATTCCATCTTGCACATAAGGCCTTTTTCCATTTCTCCATGCAGACTTATCATCCCTATTTGTAAATCCTAGAGCTAAAAATGCATATTTTTCTACATGTACACATCTTGCCTACTATACAACATGCATATACGCAGGCTGCACCACTACAACCTGCGTACATCGGGATTTGTGCCAAAAAATGAAAATTGATGTCGAGTTTCCATGTCACGATAGGGGATATATGATCCTTGGCCTTCCATATACTGAAAATGTTCCGAATCGACCCTTCAGTTCCATTTGATGGCTATAAATGGGTCATTTTCGAGCTATGAAAAAGGAGAGAAAGAATTCAACTTTGAGATAAAATTTACTCTGGAGAAATTATTTACTTCATATTGAGTCTGCATCCCTTTGTCCTTTAAGTCTGAACACAGTGTTCAGCCTCCAAGCTCTTCCCTTATTGATTCAGAACCTCATTGTTTCTCTTTTATGAGCTTGCCTTTGGTGGAGGATTGAAGTGGTGGAGGCCTAGTTGGAAGGAACTTAGTTTCTTAGTTCTGAACCGTGCTGACACAGAAGTCTGTAACATTTTCACTTCCGCTGATCATATATTAATATAAATACTCTTTTCCCATCTAATTGATATCTTGCAAATATTTGAATTATTATTCCATGGGCGTATTTGTCATGTTTATTAATGGATTATGCTATTGACTGTGCTAATATCATTTATTATCACCATATACTTTCTTTCCTTGGTTGTTGAGGACTAGTTGTAGGTATATTGCTTTGGGTCAAGTGCTCAACAGTGGACTTCATCGAACATCTGGACGAGGTAGGCCTTTTATCTTGTCTTGCTAGCATATTTGTTTATATAACATACTTGAGAATATAGTTGATTTCTGCAGTCATTCCTGTTTGTTGCGGTTTACCCTATCCATAGAGATATTTTCCTCGTAACAAACACTTGACCTGCTTGGGCTAGTGAATGAGTGAATACAATTTTATTTGAAAATTTTTAAGGGGTAGCATCATATCTTACCCCATCCATAAGGGCTTATGTAAAATCTATTATTGAAGAGAGGAACAAAACTTTATGTTGTTGTTACATGTTTTAAAAATATGAACTATGTGTTGCTAATGTTGCCAAATAATGAAGCTAATTTCACCTTACAAATTACATGTGTTGTTCATAGATTAGTAGGCAATTAAATAACGAAAAATGTTGTTATCATCACTTAAATAGTTAGTGAACAACAAGGAAAACTACAACGTAAAGAATGGTGACACACCATGAGTTGGGAAAAATCTCCCACAATAGAGAAGAAGAATCTGATGAGAGGAGGGTGGTGTAAACCCCTTCAGATTTGGATGAAATTGTAAGAAGCCTCATGGAAAAATAACAAAGTTGTAAGGAAGACAATGAAAGGATGATAAAAGAACAAGAAAAAAAAATTGAAATAAATGCAGTCTTGTTGCAAAGCCTATGAGACATAGAGAGGTAACTGCAACATGGACCAATGACCAATAATGTGGATAAACATTATACTAAGAAAAACTAGAGCCCACCTAAGATACAAAAACATGGTCTTGAAAGTAACAACACAAGAAGAATCTCCTCAAAGAAGGCCCAACATAAAGCCAAGAGGCATGCTAACATCAAGGATTCAACTAAAGAATCCTCTAGTGAGGGAACTGGCAACTCTAAGGAGTTGTCTAACAATGAGACTAGTTTACATTCTCAGAGGATAAGAAAGAGGAGGAAACATTCCAAGAGCCATGACTCTGAAGAGTTTAAGAAAGCCAAACCACCCACTTTCACTGGAGAAATTAAAAAGGGGGAAGAAGTCGAAGTTTGTCTATTTGGATTGAAGAAGTACTTCAGAGTCCATGACTACTCTGAAAACTTAAAGGCCCAAACAGGCATTTTCAAATTGAATGGAAAGGCCTACATTTGGTGGGAGGACCTTAGAAATGCGAAAAGAATTCATGAGAAGGATTTTTAATGGAAACAATTCAAGAAATAATTTCAAAGGAAGTACTTGTATGAAAGATACTATAATGAAAAGACCAACGAGTTCTATGAACTCAAGCTAGGAGAGCTCACAATAGATGAATATATCAACTAATTTCTTTAGTTGATGAGGTATATTCCCTACATAAAGGATGAAAAGGTAAAGATGCAACGATTTATTAATGGATTGCCTCAATCCTTCCGGGACATAATTGAGTTTGATGAACCTAAGACTTTAGAAGACATTATTCAAAAGGCAAGGTATTGCTATGAGAAATTCAAGAACAAGGAAAAAACTCATAAGGATTGGAAGAAGAACAATAAATTGGGATTCACGAATAAGGGTTTTGAATCCTCAAGATTTAAGAATCACGGGAAAAGATCTAAGATGAGACTTCCTACTAAGAGTGTGTAGGAACACAATTTTCCATCTCAAAGTGGAAATAAACCCTTTGGATCCAGCCCAGGAAAGACAGATAATACCAAGAAAGAACCCTTGAAATGTTGGGGATGTGGAGAAGAACATTTGTTGAGGGACTACCCACATAAGAAATAGGACAGTAGGAGGATCTACAACATCTAGGAGGCTACCACAGTCAATGATGTGGCTAGGAGCATGCCACAAATATATGCATCCCTGGATAATAGACAAGTTGACCACCAAGCTTCAATGGTGGAGATGGAAGGTATGATTTCCAATCATCTAGTTTCCATTTTAATTGACCTTGGTTCTAATATGAGTTTTGTTTACCCTCAAAATGTTGAGAAATGTAAATTGTAGCAAGTAAAACATGCTAAATTGTGGCTGGTACAACTAGCCACTGGAACGAAAAGAAAAGTTACAGAGGTCATACCAACATGCAAATTCATTTTGAACGGATTTACCATCCAAGAAACCCTAAACATGCTCCGTTTAGGATCTTATGACCTATTGATTGGTATGGACTGGTTGGCTGCCCATAAATCCAAGTTGGGTTGTTATAATAAAACATTGGAGTGTGAAGATGAGAAGGAGAGGAAAAGAACCCTACAAGGAATTCAAAATCTTGTCTCAGTGAGACAAATATCAACCCTTCAAGTGAAGAAGTATCGCAAAAAAGGATGTCATTTGTATGCAATACAAGTGTTGAACTCTATTGAGGACAATAAACCAAGCATAGAGGACCATCCTATATTAAGAGAGTATAGATATGTGTTTCTAGAAGGGGTACCGGGTCTAGCTCCAAGAAGAGATATTGATTTTTCAATAGAACTTGTACCTGGAGCGATGCCAATGTCTAGAGCACCTATAGAATGAGTACACCAGAGCTAGTTGAGCTCAAACTATAGCTAAAGGAGATGTTGGACAAATGTTACAATCAGTCTAGTGTGTCTCCTTGGGGAGCACCAAATTTTTTTGTGAAGAAGAAGGATTGAACACTCAGGTTGTGCATAGACTATAGACAAATCAACAATATGACCATTAAGAATACATATCCCTTGCCAAGAATTGATGACTTGTTTGACCAATTATGGGGTGCTACAATTTTCTCCAAGATTGACTTGAGGTCTGGATACCATCAAGTCCGAATCAATGATGGAGACATCCACAAAACATCCTTTAGGATGAGGTATCGACACTATGAATTTGTGGTGGTACCATTTCGGCTTACCAATGCACCAACCACCTTTATGTGCTTAATCAATAATGTGATCAACAAGTTCTTGGACATATTTGCATTGGTTTTCATTGATGATATCCTAATCTATTCTAAGAGTAGGGAAGAGAATGAAGAACGTATCAAGTTAGTGCTTCAAGTTCTCAGAGACAACAAACTCTATGCAAAGTTTAGTAAGTGTGATTTTTTCCAAAAACAAGTCCATTACTTAGGCCACATTATCTCTAAAGAAGGAGTGGCAGTTGATCCTAAAAAGATACAATCCATTATGGATTGGCCTACCCCAAAATATGTAGCTGATATCATATCCTTTATGGGCCTAGAAGGGTACTATAGGAGGTTCATAAAGGGGTTTTCCAAGATTGGTTATCCAATCACCTCCCTTCAAAAAAAGGGAGTTAGATTCATTTGGACAACATAGTGTGAAGAGAGTTTTCAACAGCTGAAACACATTCTAACCAATGCACATGTGCTAAAAATTGCAGATTGAAACAAGGACTTCCTTGTGTGTACAAATGCCTGCACGGAAGGACTCATAGGACTCCTTATGCAAGAAGGGCATGTGATTTTCTATAAGTCCAAAAAATTGAATGAACATGAAATCAATTATGTGACACATGATTTGGAATTGGCTTTCATAGTACATGATTTAAAAAAGTGGAGGCATTACCTCCTAGGAAGAAGATTCATACTTATGACAGACCATACTGGGTTGAGATACTTGTTTGACGAGCCCAAACTCAATTGTAGACAGGATAGGTGGATGGCTCTCCTTAGTGAGAATGGTTTTGAAATCAAACATATTAAAGGAAGAGAAAATAAGGTGGTCGATGCACTTAGTAGAAGTATGAAAGTGATTCACTTGGAAACTGTAAGCACTTGTGAACTAGACATCAAGGAAAGAGTCAAAAGTGCACAAGAACCAGATGAATTTTTCAAAAATGTGAGATCATACCTAGAACAGGGACCCACAAGGTTGAAGTATGAGGGATATCAACTGTCAAATAATGGCCTGCTAACTTACAAAGGTAGGTTGTATATTCCAAATTGTGACGACTTGAAGAGGTTCATAATGGATGAACTACATAAAATACCCTATATTGGTCATCCCAGTTATCAGAAAAGGATCACAACCACTAAGAAACTAGTTTATTGTCCTGGAATGAAAAATGACATAGTTGATTACTTAGCTAAATGTTTAGAATTACAGCAGGTTAAGGCAGAGAACCAACATCCAACAAGGTTGTTGCAGCCCCTACCAATTCCATAATGGAAATGGGAAACCATCTCCATGGATTTCATCACATGATTTCCTAAATCAACCAAGCAGAATGACACTATTATGGTAGTTGTGGACAAGCTAAGCAAGGTTGCTCACTTTATTCCCATAAATTCAAATTGCAAGGCAATATATATTGCCAATATTTTCATGAAATAAATATTTAGACTACATGGCATGCTAGAGGAAATCATATAAGACAGAGATACAAAATTTACTTCAAATTTTGGAAATCTTTGTTTGTTGGTTTTGAAACTAAATTGCTATTTAGTACAACCTATCACCCTCAAAATAATGGACATAAAGAGAGGGTAAACCAAGTTTCAGGGGACATGTTAAGGATGCATGTGATGCATCAACACAAGAAATGGGAACTACCACTAGTAGAGTTTTTCTACAATAATGGCTATCAAGAGTCATTCAAGATTAGCCCTTTTGAGGCTTTCTATCGTAGAAAATGCAATATTCCAATCAGCTAGAATAACCCAGTAGAAAGAATTAGTACACTCGATCCAGATATGCTAAAATAAATGGAACAACAGGTAGTTCAAATAAAAAAAAATATAAAAATAGCTTGGGATAAACAGAAAAGCTATGCACAGAAAAAAAAGGATGCCTAGAGAGTTCAAAGCAGGGGATCATGTGTAGCTCTGAATTAGGCCCAGAAAAATTTCCTTGAGAATGGGAACTTGTGCCAAGATGGCACCTCGGTTTTGTGGACCCTTTGAAATTTTGGACAGAGTGGGACCTATAGCATATAGACTACCACTTCATCCCACAGTGAAAGCACATACTATTTTCCATGTTTCGTTACTGAAGAAATATGTACATGATTCTAATCATATAATTGATTGGTCTGTGATTCAGGTGGAACTAGAGGGAGAATTCTTGCCAGATCCACAATGCATAATAGACAGGAAAGAAACCCCACTCAGGAACAGAACCATTGCACAGGTCAAGGTGTAGTGGAAACACTTTGGTCTAGATGAAGCTACATGGGAAATGGAGGATGCCATGAAACATGCATACCCATTTTTGTTCATTGTTGTACATAAAGAGCACAGTGGTAGGTAGAACACTGAGGAAGATGTTACTTTAAGGGGGAGATAATTATAATACCCATGTTTCCCCCAGCTTGTAAATATAACTCTATAGTTTTCTAAGAGACTTTGGGCAGATTGATTATGTGTGGATGTTGGAATTGATGAACCTTTTGTTATAGAAGGTAATGTAGATATTTCTGTTACTAAATAAAATGGAAGATATTGCATAACTGCTGAAGGGGATGTCAATGTATATCATGATGAATGAGAGAGATGGTGAGGGGAACTAGTAATGGTTGAAATGACCACTACCAGACCAATACTCTGTTGGATTGAGATTGTCTAGACCAAGAACAATCCTCTGACCCAAATAATTTAATTAGCAGTCAAGTTGGTGGTTGGGAAGTCTACCTCAAGAGTCAATGAGGAGATGGGAAGAGTACCCATATGGAAACTTCCTGATCTGACCCACAAATTTGGGAAATGGACCCACAAAATCTTGTTGGGGAAGGCAAGAAAAGGAAGGAAAATCGTGGGCAGAAGAGAGGATGCAAGATGAATGAGTTTGGTGACCATTTCTGAAGAGGGTGAGCGTGTGCAACTCTTTGGTTCTAAAGAGAAATGAAAACCAAATTTTTTTATGGGTACAGGAACTGCTGGGCAACATTTTCTAACCAAGATGATAAACAAGGTTTCAGAGAAGATGATGATTGAGGAAGCACTCATTGCTTACCCCTTTGCTTGGTGGAGAGAAAATAGGTTTTCCAAGTTCCTGTGGGAGGAGGATAGTAACCTCCATCCCTAGTTGTTGTTGAACAAAAGGAAGAAACTCTCTCAGGGCATCATGATCTAGCTAGGGGGTAACCAATGGTAAATCATTCTAGGATTTGTTGTGCCTATGGCTGGGTGGAAAAGGGCTCCCCTTTCAGTAGTTACAACATTTGTTGGTTCTATATAAGTATATTTTGCTAATATCTCTGTAGTGTTAAGTTCAAAGATAATTATAGATTGTGTTTGAGAGCAATATAAGTTCAATTTTATGTTAAAAGTGCCTTGAAAATTTACGTGTGAATGTCAAAACGTTACAGCTAAATTTTATGTTGGTGAACAACTTCACCTTGTGACTGTCTATGCCAAATTTTGGGAGTGAATGTTGTGGTTGACTGAGTTTCACAGTTTAATTCATGCATAGGCAATTATGAATGAACAATTAAAATCTTTATTAAGCATCTAAAAATGAGAGAGATTGATTTCTTCATGATGGTGTTTTATTCGAGGTTGTCCTAAAGCATTTTACTAGAAAACTTAGAGGATATTAGATTTGTGTTTGGGCTCTAGGAAAGTAACCCAAATATTGAAAAACACTAAAAGCAATTATAAATAGGTATTAGGGAAAAGTAATTAGGAAATATACATGAAATTTCCTAATTGAATTAAAATACAAAAGCTCTTAAAATTCTATTTGGGCATTAATAAACATCTATGCTAAATTTGGGTTAAATTCCCTACAAATTTGGGAAGAATCCCCTTAATTATGGTAGGTTGTAAATTATGGTAGAACTGTAAAATTTATTGTGGAGGGAATTCTTTGTCTTAGGACCAATTTCCTTAAGTTTTGGTAAGAATGGAAAAGCACAATAATAAGGAAATAAATTTACTCCTTTACCCACGGGGAAAAGAAATTATAAATCAAATTCTAAGTCAAAGATGAAGCAATTTCGTGGGAAATTAGGATTTTTTTTATTACATCGTTTTAAAATCCTGAAAAATAGGAAATTGATTTTCATTTCCTTTAATTACAGGTTTTATTAAATAAAATTCAAATTAAACCTCAGTGGGCATTGAATACATGCACTGAAATGGTAATGTGTGTGTGTGTGTGTGTGTGTGTGTTAATAAACTCATAATTGATCGCTATGATCATTTCTTAACTCACTTAGGAGATTCAAGGCTACAAAACTCCGGAGATTTGAAGTGGAGAGTGAATTGGAGAATGACTCGAAGGCCGAAGGATTACATACTAAACAGGATTAATCCACCCATGTTCAACCTCTTAATAATTTCGTAATATTGGGACTTAAGGCATTGGGAGTGACAGACGTGTGAAACTTATCTCTCTCTCTATATATATATATGTGTGTGTGTGTGTGTGTGTGTGTGTGTGTGTGTGTGTGTGATAACTTCCGAAGGATTCCGACCAGGAGTCTCCTTAGGAAAGAACTTAATGGAGAATTATAATTCTTAGTTACAAACTTTAAGGGGGCTTATGGTATTATAATATATTATAAAATATCATAAAATCCTTACGTGGACGAGGTCAACCTTTTTGATCCAGATGGATATCGGTGGCCACCCACCTTTTCCAACTGGCTCAAAACAGTTTTCTGACATTTTTGGCAATTTACTATTTTTAGCAGTTTTTACTTCCGGGGCCATTTTGAGGGCCTAAATGAAGGTTTTTCGGTATCGAGCTCCTCAATGATATCCAAAGGAATTATTGAGCCCCAAAAATGAATCTCCTCGGTGATACCTTTCAAACGGGCTATCACACGCCTAAAAGGGAGATCGTATGCAAAAGTTACGACCCCAGGAAGTTGATGTATTAGCTTACCCAAACGGGGCCCACATGACTTTTGGTGTTTCATCTCCTAGGGTTAGGTTTTTGGATGTCTAGGGTTTTTTTCATTCTTGCTTATTGTAAAAATTCCTTCAGAGCCTCATTGTAATCTTCTTCTAGCGAATGTGCACTGCCGTCACATCTCTTCTCAGAGATAAGCTGCCACCATTCCAGCAAGCTTGTTTCCGCTGCATTTTACAGTTTTAGCTTATTTCGTTATTGAATACAAAACCAGTTTTACTGTATCTCTGTTATTTTCTATTAAGCACCTGTTAATAATCTATATTCATTTTGTTCTGCTCATAAAATCCAGATTAGTGGTATCAGAGCGGTCTGCTCCTTGTCGTCTTAATGCATGTCCCCAACGAGGTCGGAGTACAAAGAGTTGGGTCTCGAGCTTGTTTCTATTGAGGATAGAAGCTCTCGCACGCCCAAGCGACCTCCCATGGCAGGAGAAAAGAAAGATGATGGGACAGGAGATCCTTTCAAACTGTTGATTGAGGAATCCCTCACGCAACAAAGGAACGAGATGATGGATAGTTTCGTGCAAATCCTTCGACGACTACCAACAGGCGATGCATCTTCTTCGAACGGAGGCGTCGCCCCCTTCAAGGTACAAATAAACTTTGATATTCCTATATTTGAAGGTCAGATAGACACAAATGTTGTAGACAAGTGGTTGAATCTACTAGAAGGGTATTTTTCTATTCATAAATTTTCGAATAGAGAAAATATTACTTTTGCGCTCCTCAAAGTCGTTCCCCATGTCAAAGATTGGTGGGAAACTTTCTATGAGAAAAAGGAAACAGAGGAAACCTCATTATTTTCAGTCACGGCCACCTGGGAATCCTTTAGGGATGCTATTAAGGAACAATACTACCCTGTCGGAAGTTATGACGACCTGTATACCAAATGGACCACACTGCGGCAAGAAAGAGACCAAGCAGTGCCAGATTTCACAAATATATTCCATACCTTGCGCACCAAGTTGGGTATCAAAGATTCAGAGTGACATCTGGTGCTCAAGTATCGTGGTGCTCTGCATAGATACATCCAGACCGAAATGGAATTTCTAGACATCTCATCCTTGGGTGCGGCCTATCGATATGCCATCAAAATCAAGCAGAAGCTCAAACAAAAGACACGGCAATTTGGGCCTGGGAACCCCTCACAACAAAATCCAGGAAAGGGCGGCCCCAACCCATCGAACAAAGGACAGAGCAAAGATGGACAGTATCAAGACAACTAGTACAAGCCGCAAGCAAAGAAGGACACCGGAAAGACAAAGAAATATACCAGGAAGTGGTGCGACTTCCATAAGATCCCTTGGCATAACACTGCCAACTGTCACTCAAAGAAGTCATTGGTGGCCGAAGTGAAAGCCTCTGAATCAGATGCAGATTTTGACTCCGAGACAGAACCAGAAAGGGGAAAACGGATCATTGACGCGGAACCCAGTGCCACCGTTGCTACCACCAAGATCCAGCCTGGTGAACCAGACGAGCCAGAAGAAGGAGAGTGCCTCTTCCATTCACAGATGTGGGTAAAAGGCACCCCGTTGCACTTCATTGTTGATAGCAGTAGCCAGAAGAACCTCATCTCAACAAAGGTCGTCAAGCGGTTGGCCCTACCAACAACGTTGCACCCACAACCCTACACCATTGGATGGCTCCGCCAAGGAAGAGATCTCCGCGTCGGCCAACAGTGTCGACTGTCGTATGGCATCAAGCCCTTCAAAGACGAGGTATTGTGTGATGTTGCTCCTCTTGAAGTTTGTGATGTTCTTTTGGGCCAACCTTATTTATGGAAACGTCATGCTGTATATGAGTCTAGGCCTCGTAGTGTTATTATTACTTTGA
>JASDQU010737976.1:101428-123960 GCA_032191745.1 Picea mariana
CCTTCAAAGACGAGGTATTGTGTGATGTTGCTCCTCTTGAAGTTTGTGATGTTCTTTTGGGCCAACCTTATTTATGGAAACGTCATGCTGTATATGAGTCTAGGCCTCGTAGTGTTATTATTACTTTGAACAGGAAATTTTACAGGATACCCGAGGCAGTCCCACCTAGTGTTATTTCCTTGATCTCTGCTAAGCAATGCAGGAAGGTCATCTCTCAGACGGGGAATTTTGTCTTCTTCGTGATTCGCTCTCAGAATAAGCGAAAGATCGCAGCCACATCCAGGGTCTCTGCGGCCGACCTCTCCACACAGCAGAAGCAAGTAGATAAGGTCGTGGAAGAATACTCAGATATCTTCTCCTCACCTATAGGGGTACCTCTGCACTGCCAGGTCAAGCACCCCATCGATCTGACCCCTGGCGCACCGCTGCCCAATGGGCCAGTCTATCGTCGCTCTTTGTTAGAGAATGAGGAGATCAGGAGATAGATCCAAGAACTGCTCCACAAGGGGCACATACACCCTATCTCATCACCTTGCGAGAGCCCAATTGTGCTGGTACAGAAGAAAGATGGAACCTGGCGACTCTGTATTGATTACCGGGCTCTGAATAAAATCACTGTCAGAAATCGGTATCTGATTCCCTGAATCGATGACCTCCTTGATCAACTCACGGGGGCCAAATACTTCAGTAAGATTGATTTGAAGTCTGGCTACCACCAGGTCCCAATAGAACAGACAGATGTATGGAATACTGCCTTCAAGTCAAAGGAAGGACTTTTTGAATGGTTGGTCATGCCCTTTGGTTTGACAAATGCTTCAGCCACTTTCATGAGGATGATGGACGATATCCTACGACCATTCACCAATACTTTTGTAGTGGTGTATCTGGATGACATTCTAATTTACAGCAAGACTTGGAACGAACACTTGAAGCATATTCAGCAGGTTCTGCACACCCTGCGGCAGCACAAGCTATACGCCAACCTGGAAAAATGCTCCTTCGGCATGGACAGGGTCCATTACCTAGGCTACATCATTGATCAGCATGGCGTACATGTGAATCCATCCAAGATCCAAGTCATCCATGACTGGTCAGCCCCAACAACACTCACTGAGCTTCCGAGCTTCTTGGGACTTGCTAATTTCTACCGCAAGTTCGTGTTGGGTTTCTCCCATGTTGCATGGGCCCTCAGCCAAATAAACAGGGGTGGTGGTAAGGCGAAATTTGCGTGGGGCCGGTCCCAACAACAAGCATTCGATGATTTGAAGCAGCGCTTGTGCTCAGTCTCAGTACTTTCACTACCAGACCTGCAGCATCCCTTTGAGATCGAGACAGATGCTTCAGACCATGCCGTGGGTGTCGTTCTCACTCAGCACGGCCACCCCGTGGCCTATCATAGTGAGACATTGTCAGATACTATCCGTAAGTACCCTAGTTACAATAAAGAAATGTACTCCATTGTGCAAGCATGTCGCCAGTGGAGACATTACATTCTTGGGAAGGAGACAGTCATCCACATTGATCATAAGCCACTGCAGTTCATGCAGACACAGGGAAAACTGCAAAATGACCGCCATCAAAAGTGGTACACATACTTGTAGCAATTCCACCTCAACATCAAGTATAAAATAGGAATCACCAATCGCGTCGCTGATTGCCTCAGCAGACCGCCAGTCGCGGCACTCACCACGGTGCTAGACTCTTGCGGCCATGAGACATCTGGATGGCCCCAACTCTATGAGACAGACCCTGGCTTCACCACCACCTACCAAATGTTGGGTGCAAATGCAGTTGTCGATAATTTCCATCTTCGGGATGGGTTGTTGTGTTGTTTGGGCCATATCTGTGTTCCATCAAGCGAGCGAGCGAAGCTGATCTGGGAAGCCCACTACAGTCGGGTGGTAGGACACTTCGGCATCGAAAAGACAGTGGCGATGCTACAGAAACATTTATATTGGCCGAAACTTCGACAGGAGGTCGGCAAGTATATCAGGTCATGCACTGCCTGTGCTATTGCCAAACCAACCACTAAGAAACAAGGCTTGTACACCCCTCTTCCTACTCCTGACAGGCCATGGGAATCCATCTCAATGGACTACATTTCGGGCCTCCCATCCACCAAGCGGGGAAATGACTGTGTTTTTGTGGTTTTTGATCGCTTTTCTAAGATGGTGACGGTGATTCTGGTTGCCTGCAAGAAGAGCATCACAGCAGAGGCCACTGCCAAGCTCTTCTTTGAATGAGTCTGGGTACATTTTGGAATCCCACAAACCATTGTCTCAAATCGGGATAGTCGATTTCTCAGCACATTCTGGTCGAGCCTCTGGTCACTGTTGGACACCAAGCTCACCAAATCCACGGCCTTCCACCCCCAGACAGATGGCCAAACTGAGGTTGTAAATCGAATAATTATGCATATCCTTCGCATGTATAATTCAAAGAACCCTCACACATGGGATGAGAGCCTTCCTTATGTCCAGCATAGCTACAACCGAGCCTTGCATAACTCAACCGGCCACATCCCCTTTCAAGTGGGGTTGGGATTCCAACCATTGGGTCCCATAGATGTTGCACTGCCCCTTGCGGTCACCTTGATTGACTCATCTCCTACTCCAACTGAAGTTGACAAATCCACCCGGTTCATTGAGCAGATCCAGCACATCTGCCAACAGGTTCAGGATATCCTACAGAAGTCCAATGACAAGTACAAACAGCGCCATGATCATCATCGGGTGCCGCATAAGTTTCAGGTGGGCGACAAAGTTTGGTTGCAATTGCAAAAAGAACACCTTACAGGACCCCATCGAAAGCTTCGCCCACTCCGTTATGAATCGTACACTATCACCAAGGCCGTGGGGGATAATGCTTTTGATCTCAACATTCCTCCTTTCCTTGGCCTGCACCCAGTGTTCAACGTGGATCTCCTTCGCCCTTATTTCCCACCATTATTGGACACCTCAGAAGTAGCAGAACAGCTAACACCAACAGAGCTCAACCCTGAATGCATACAACAGGCATCCAATGATCAGATTGTGGACAGACAGATCAAGGGCACTCAACAACAAAGGATCCAGCTTTATCGAGTCATCAAAGCAGGGCAACTCCTGCACCAAGGCAAGTGGCTCACCCGGGGCCAAATTCAGCAGAAATTTCCTCATCTAATGGGGGACCTCAACGCAATGGAGACCATTTCTTCCTAAGGAGGGAGGATTGATCCAGATGGATATCGGTGGCCACCCACCTTTTCCAACTGGCTCAAAACAGTTTTCTGTCATTTTTGGCAATTTACTATTTTTAGTAGTTTTTACTTTCGAGGCCATTTTGAGGGCCTAAATGAAGGTTTTTTGGTATCGAGCTCCTCAATGATAGTCGATGGCATGATTGAGCCCCCAAAATGAATCTCCTCTATGATACCTTTCCAACGGGCTATCACACGCCTAAAACGGAGATCATATGCAAAAGTTACGACCCCGGGAAGTTGATGTACTAGCTTACCCAAACGGGGCCCACATGACTTTTGGCGTTTCATCTCCTAGGGTTAGGTTTTTGGATGTCTAGGGTTTTTGGCATTCTTGCTTATTGTAAAAAGGCCTTCAGATCCTCATTGTAATCTTCTTCTGGCGAATGCGCGCTTCCGTCACATCTCTTCTCAGAGATAAGCCGCCACCATTCCAGCAAGCTTGTTTCCGCTGCATTTTACAGTTTTAGCTTATTTCGTTATTGAATAGAAAACCAATTTTACTGTATCTCTGTTATTTTGTGTTAAGCACCTGTTAATAATCTGTATTAATTTCGTTATGCTCATAAAATCCGGATTACTTTTCCCAAATAATTATATTATATGCGTATTATAACCCATGTGTGTGGGACCACTTCGGAATTCCAAGAGTTCTAGACTTCAAGACTCCAAGAGTTTGGGACTTCGAGACTCTAGGATGTTTGGGGTGATAGAGTGCATGAGCTAAAATTTCCAAAGGCTCAAACCTACCTTTCTATGTTCCAATGTTTTTTTTTAACATAAACGATTGGGATTTTATATATTAAAGAAGAGTAAAAGTTTCCACAAAATACATATGGCAGAGTAGTGGAATCTTTACTCCTCTCCTAAAAACCAACTGTCTTTTGAATACAAAGGATGCTGGTACAACCAGTCCAACATGAGMTACTATTTTTCCATGTGAAAATGGCTACAAAAATGTGCAAAATTAACAAAAAATTGCATTTCATTGAAAAACCTGACTAATTATTTTGGAAAAACATTGGATCCTCCTCTGGATYTGCTGGATGTGTCGTTGGATTCGCCTCTAGATGATGAATTCCTTTAGTTGGGTTCGGCTAGACTGAAACTAGCATTAGTGCAGGAGGATCCAAGGGGTGGTCATTGCTAGCAACCGAATGGAAGGTTGAAGGGAGCCTTGACCCAACTGAGTCATTAGAATTCACTAGTTGTTGAGCATGATTTAAAGGATTTTCCAATTGTTGTGCAACTGCTCCAATTTGCCTTGTATTTGTGTTAATTCCTCGAAGTGCAATTGCAAGTTCTTGATTGTGTCAAAGTTTTTGCTAGTGTAGTTGAGCCTGTAAATTAGCTAATTAATCTCGCAACCCCTGGTTTTCTTGTTGAAATTCTCTGTGCCTAGAGTATGTGTGCTCTTCCGCGCGTTTGATGTCCACATGCACTAAGAGAAACTACTCCCGAAATTCCTCTGAGACGCACGTCGGGAAAGAGAAAGGAGCTATGGATCTTTTCCACATGTTGGCGGAAAGGCACAGGATCAGACTGGTCTGAAAAATGTTGTTGAAGTGAAGAAAGAAAATGGGATAAGCAGGGTAAGAAATCAGACCGAGTTGTAAGAGGAGCGCCCTCTGTTTCATTGTAGTGCCACTAAAAGCAAGCAGGATGAGCCATAATTGCGAGGGAGGAAGTAACGACATGCACGTGATGGAACAAGGAACCATAACCACCCACGAGCCAACTGGAATTCGCATAGGGATGAGCAAGGGAGGTGACACTATGGGAGTAAGGTAGGGCGTCATAGAGTATGAGTGAAGCGTCGTGAGATTATCAGGGAGGACAAGAAGCTGAGGGGGTGGCATGGGGAGGAGGAAGGGGGACATGTGGTCTAGATGAGGGAGTTGTGTGCCAAGAGGGGGGTGGGGGAAGAGAAAGGGGGGAAGGAGGGGTCTCGCGAGGGAGGGGGTGGAAGGGAGGTGAGGGGAAGGGCAGTTGGGGGGAGGTGAGACGAGGGGGGGGTTAGAACTAAGTTAGATTTCAAAAGGACTAGGTCCAATTTTATGGAGGGGAGATGAATAGAATGATGGTTGTTAATGTAGCCAGGCATGCAAGGAAATTCAATTGATAAAATGTTGGCCCTGTTCTAAGGATTTTGTTGATTTAGCTAAGCGGTCAAATTCCGTATTTATAGAATGGAGGATGTGAAAGTAGTGGATTCTGGGAAAGAGGTGTTTCAAAGAATTAATTCGTGTGTGAAGACCACTGGAGGGTTGAGTGGCAGTGGTTGACAGTCCAATGAGTTCCCTTATAACTATCTCAGAGTCTCCTATCACTGCAAGGGCTTGGATGCTTCTTGAGAGTGCAATTTTGAGACCCATGTACACTGCTCGAGTTTCTGCTCTAATATTAGTGTTTTTTCCCAAACCCCAGAAAAAATATGCGACCTTTTTTCCATCGGAGTCAAAGATGACCCCCTGCACCTACCACCCTTGTTCTGTGTTCCAATGTTAGCATAAATATTAAATGTAATTTATTATATTATAAGGTAATATAATTGATTATATTTTCATCACAGTATAATATAAGTGGGACCCTCTCCAGAGCTTTGGCATTCAGGAGTTCTGGGTGTGTTCATGAAAGCGTGGAGAGTAATTACGTCGAAGTCTAGTGATTTAGGCATTAATTGATATTAATAACATTAAGTGCCCTTTGATATATTTAATTATATTATAATATAATTAAATAGGATTATATTATGATATAATTGATTAAATACTATTTAGTAACATGATTAGATTATAAGTTAATGTAATTATGGGGTTAATGAATTAATAAAGATTAATTATCCCTAATGGGGATTAATTAAATGATTAGTAAAGAGAGAGATTCTATTATGATAATGATTAATCAATTTAATAGGCCTATAAGAGCTAGACAAGTGTCAACCTTTGGTTGGGCAAGTTTTTTTATGCTATGATGATGTGGCATGCCGAGTGATAAGGAGCCACGTGAGTGCATGTTGATGCTTGAATCCGTCAGGACCGAAACGACAACCTCACGCGGACATTAGTCCCCCTTCGTTTTTAGAGAGGTGGTACTCCTCTTGGACTAAAAGATATATCTATGATATCTTGGATTAGGAGAGTGCTAGGAAGCAAACCCTAAATCTTTATTTCTTCATATTATGAAATAAAATGGTTCTTTAATAACCTAAGTACAATCTTTATATGCAGCAAAAGAAAATATTAGAGGGCTTCAACATCAGAATTAAATTGTGATCAACATCACACACAATCTTCTTAACAATATATAAATACATCGATATCTTCTTCATAGGAGAGAATGATTTGATCATCTCAAAGAATTTTAACAAAGTACTACAATCAAGATCAAAAGAGAATTTGATAGGTCAAGCTCAAATACTTTATATTATGAAAACAGGGTTACAAAGCACAGTCGAGGTCGAGATCAACCCTGAAGCAATTCTTTGTGGAGTTTTATTTATGAAAGATGTTCTTCATTACAAAATCTTTGACATCCATATAGGTGGCTGCAAATACTCCATGATCATATAAGAAAAGGTCTTAGAAGAAAATAAGAAGAACGCTCAACAACTCAGCCTTGTGCCCAACTCTGAGACTCAAGCATAAAACTGTGAGAACTGGTGTAGAGAACATATAAAACAAAAAAAATGGAGAAGATGGAAATTTCTTTCCTTTGATCAAAATCTTGATTGTGTATCCATGGATGTACCTTCTTCTTCCTCTAATATTCTTCCCCGCACTGATTATTCCACCTTTGATGGAGACTCTCTTCTTTTTTTAAAGAGAGATTTTCTAACTACTTGAGTAGTTAGGGTTTTCTTCCTTTCTTGAAATTCCCATACAAAGAAAAAAGTAGTTAATAAAGACTTGTTTTTATTAACTTTATGAATTATAAATTTATAACACCCGATAAATACTTTTTTCTATTCTCCTCATAATCTCTAAATCAATTCTCAATTCTTAACCTCAAGGAGAACAATTCTTAACCTCAAGGAGAATGACAATTGTCACCATATCTACCTATTAAAGATGGATACTTTTCTTGCCTCAAAGTTCTTTAGTAATCTTCAATCTTTTTTATTTCACTTATCCATCTGATATGTGGTATATAAAACTTTTCCATATTTACAAATTAAAGCTTTAACACTTGCTCAAAATAATAAATTTGGAGATATTACTGTTATTCCAGTGTTAAAAGGAGTCATTGGAATACGTTAAGAACCCTTCTTTATATGTTCCAAGTCCCATACTGTACATGTATGACCTTTTTCAGATTATTTCTGAAGAGGCTCATCCTATGCTTCCTCATCTTGTCTGCTTTTGTCCTGAACACCGCTTGCTTTCAATCCGTGCTATCGGATTTAAGCATTCTCCTTTATCCTTTGTCAATAATCTACAAAATGACATAAGACAAAATCATTCGAAATATAAATCCTTTGCAAACATGATAAATTCCTTTATATCTTAGTAAAATAGTTTTTATTAAATAAATAAAAATGTATGAGAATGAATGTAATACAATAAACTTCAAAGCATAGGTTTAAAAGGTTAGAATCCACCAATTAAAACACAAATATTCGCTAACAAATCTCTTCACAATTTACAGGAAACCCAAAGGCTTTTCTTTGGAGTGCTATGTTTTTTTATACATCCAAAGCAAAGAAAGATTCCTCCAATAAATACCTCATAATAAGGATTTCACACTAAGATAATTATCTTCCATTTTTCTAAGATTAAATATAATGTAATAAAATTTAAATCAACAAATCAATTATTTCAGTAAACAATAATGGCTTAGGGTTTTCACAAATTAAAAGACTTTATCAAATTAAGGTAAATATAAAAGAAATGTAAAATAAATGTAAAGCCTTATAAGATTTGAGAAATATAAGATTTGTTTTTATTGAGAAAAAACCCATCACAATATTCATACCTTAAATCATCTCCTCCACCCATTTTTAATCTCAGATGATTACGTTAATAAAATCTACTTAATGTTGATCGAGCGTGTGTTGTAACTCTGTAGCTCCGCTGCTAGGGTTCCCGCAGCCATGGAGGAGCAAGGCTCGCCTAGGGCCTCCTCTCCTCCCCAACCTCCTCCGCCCCCACCAAACAACGCTGCCTTCTACTCGCTGATCAACTCTTTTCCCAAGAAGAAGAAGGCGGAAAGCTCGAAGTTCATCAAAAGAGTGAAAGAAATGCCAGAGGTGTCCCTCCCACCGAATGTTCCCATACAGGTCGCCTTATCATTGACTGAGTGCGCGCTTGTGGGGCAATTCACCGGCCTGTGGCCGTCCCCCAAAGCCACTGAAACCTGGGTTTTAAAAAATTGGAAGCCATTGATTAAACAGAATGTCACCTCTCATTTCTTGGGCAGAGGCTATTTCCTCTTTGAATTCACCTCCAGAGACGATAAGGACTTGATCTTCAGGAATGGCCCATACTTTATGGGACCTCAAGGATTGTACCTGAATAAGTGGACCCGGGACTTTGACCCAGAAGAGGACGTCCCCTCAGCAGTGCCAGTGTGGATCAGAATGCCTAATCTCCCAATACACTACTGGAATTGGGACTCATTGAAACATATAGGAGATGCGCTGGGCAAATTTATTGACAGGGAAAACAATAAAGACCAATATGACTGCGCCCAAATCTATGTGGAGGTGGATCTTGAAGTAGGGCTTCCGGAAACTATCAAAATCAAGGTTGGAAGTTGGTCCCATATACAGAAACTGGATTATGAACAACTTTCGTTCAAGTGCCGGGGGTGTCATGAATATGGTCACTTCGCCAGAAATTGCCCAAAAAATAGTGAGGAAGATAAGGAAAAAGAGGAAGGATGGAAGCAGGTCAAGAGATCCAAAGCTAACCCAAAGATCTCAAACACGACGGGGCACGAAAAGAGTAAAGGAAACCAGGCCAAAGGTAACAGTGCACCCCAGAAAAATCTCCAACCAAAAGATTCAGAAAACATGTTCGGAGCTCTTGGCCTGGCTTCTCAAGAATTCCCTGAAGGGGATCCGTCTCAGAAAGAGCATATGGAGACTGCAAGAACTCAAGATAAGGAGGCTACTGAGGATGCAGTGATAAAGGAAGCAAGGCACAGGGAAAGAGAATCAGAAAGATCCAAAGACAAGTGCACAGTCAGTGATGTGGGAAGCCAAGGCTCGGAAGAATTCGAAGAGGAAGGAGAGATAGGAGACTCTCTATCCACGGTCCGAAGATCGACAAGGGGAAGGATGTCATCCAGGGAGAAGATAGAAAAAGAAACATACAAAGACAAAGCGCAGGGAAGCCAACCAACCTTGGAAAAAAAATTGGCCAAAACCCCAAAGATGGCAAGAAATCATGGACAGGGCTCCAAGGGAGGTCCTCACTCTGACAAAAATAAATAATGAAAGTGATCTCTTAGAACTAAAGAGGTTTGGGGAGCAAGATGAAAGAAGAAGCCATGAAGACCCGAATCAAGACAGAAAACCCAGACATAATGCTAGTCCAGGAGACAAAATTGGAGGAAAACCTCTTCCTCCAAAGCAACAAAAGATATTGGAAAAAAGGCGGGATAAATGCTATCTCAGCCAAAGGAGCCTTGGGAGGTTTGGGCACTCTTTGAAATGATTCCAAATACATTATGGTAGCTGGAAAAAAAAATGCACACTGGTTGTTTACAAAAATTCAACACCAAGACTCGAAGGAGGTACTCATCCTTTTCAACGTTTATGTTCCGGTAAATGCAAGGGAAAAGAAATTTTGTTGGGACTCTCTTAGAGACCTAGCGGACGAGGAGGTCCTGGAAAATATTATAATCGCAGGGGACCTGAACATCTCCCTTAGTCAGAGCTAAAAGTGTGGGGGTTGTATTGTAAGAGATCTGGCTCGAGAGTGGGTGGAGGATCTCATCCACAACTGGGATCTACTCAACGTCAAGCCTTGTCGAGGTAAGTACACTTGGTCAAATAAATGGGTAGGCCCTGGGCATATCGCTGCCAAATTAGATAGGTTTCTACTCCAAAGTTCCTACCTTCTTCTTGGTATTGACGTGAAAATGAAGATTCTTTCTAATAGCACTTTGGATCATAAGCCCATAATGCTATTTCTCTCACCCCAAAGGAATTTAGGCTCTATCCCCTTTCGATTTAGTCCTCTCTTGACAAGTCAAAAGGATTTTTAGAGAGGGTTGAAAAAATATGGAAGATGTCAGTCACGGGATCCCCATTCTTTGTATGGGAGGAAAAGTTAAGAAGAGCGAAGTCAACCTTGAAAAGTTGGGCTAAAACCATTCCTAGTCCTGCGGATGAAAGAAAACAAATCCAAGCAGACCTTGAGATTCATCAAGACAATATGGAAGAGGCTGAAATTTCGAGCGATATTTTAAAAATGGAGGAAGAGTTGCAACAAAAGTTTTAGAACACTTGCAGATAGGAGGAGGAATAATGGAGGCAAAAATCTAGAAGTGTTTGGCTGAAATCTGGAGAAATAAACACTTCCTATTTCCATAAGCAAGCCCAAGCGAGGAGAGGTTACAACTCCATTTCAGAAATTAAGGATGGCACTCAAACGTATGGCGATTTTTGAAGCATCAAAAAGGCTGCCTTCAATCATTTTAAAAATTTATTTAATGAAGTAGAGGTGCAGGGATGCAACGACAAGCTTCTAAATGAGATACCACCTAAAATCACAGTTAGAATGAATCAGAAGCTAGAGGCTAAGGTCACTAGGAAAGAAATAAAGGACATCTTATTTTCCATGAGTCCTGATAAAGCCCCAGGCCTAGATGGGTTCACGACAAATTTCATCCAATCTTACTGGTAGATTGTGAAAAAAGACTTACACAAAATGATTCTAAAATCCCAAGACTGTAAGAAAATTGGGGGCAGTACGAATTTCACATTCCTAGCCCTCATTCTGAAAGAAAAGGGTGCAAATTCCTTCAACAGGTTCTGTCCCATTTCTTTGTGTAACATTGGATACAAGATCATATCAAAGGTGATTTCCAGCAAATTGAAAGGGCTTCTTTCAGACCTCATTCCGGAGAACCAAGGGGGCTTTCTTCAAGGAAGGCAAATCATGGATAACATAATCTTAGTCGAAGAGGTGCTTCACTCAAATCTGAAGAGAAGAGAAAAAAGTATGATAGTTAAACTCGACTTTGCAAATGCATTTGACAAGGTCAGGCACTCTTTTATGTTTGAAGTTTTGCAAAAATTTGGTTTTGGGTCTGGATTCATTAATTGGATCAAAGCATGCATTTCTGAGCCTTGGATCGCTTCGCTGGTGAATGGGAGAGAAACAGAATTATTTAAAGCCACGCGTGGGCTAAGGCAAGGATGCCCACTTTCCCCCTTGCTCTTTGTTCTCCAAGCCTCTGCCTTAAGCTTCACCCTGGAAAAAAGCAGAATTGATCAGGATATATTCGGCCTCCAAATAGCGAGAGGAGTAAAAGAAATCAATCATGCTTTATTTGCAGACGATTCCCTCCTCCTTGGGGCAGCTTCTGTTCATATTGCCAGTTAGTTCAAATTCATGGTGGATGAGTTCTGTGAGGCCTCAGGCAGCAGAATGAATTCAGAAAAGTGTCATTTCTATGGCTGGAACGTGACGCACATTGACCTTAATGCCATTGCCAGATGTTGGGGTTTTGGCGGTTCCATGCATTGGACGTTCTTTAAGTACCTCGGGCTGCCTATTTTTTAGAAAAATACTACAAGTAAGGATTGGACCCCTATCATTGACAAATTTAAAAACAAATTGCAGGCTTGCGGATTTTCTTGGTTGAATATTGCAGGGAAGACAGTGCTCATTAAATTGGTTTTAAATAGTCTCCCAATCTATCAAGCTTCCCTTATGCTAGCTCCCCTTGGAACGCTGAGAAAAATGGAAAGTATTGTAGGAAGTTTTTTCTGGAAAGGTGGTAAACAAAACAGAAACAGATTGTCTCTGGTCAATTGGGACAAAGTCACCAAGCCATTATTAGAGGGAGGCCTGAATTTCAAAGATCTGAGAATGCACAATTTAGCATTGGGTGCCAAAATTCTTTGGAGGCAGGTTACTCCTAAGGTTGGCTGGGCGCAGCGTGCACTCTAGAAGAAATACTTTACGGGTCCAAGAAAATGCTTCCTAGACAGATTGGTCAAAGTCATTAATGGATCGCAAATCCACAAATTGTGCATGCAAGCCCAAGCACTCATTCAAGACAATTTATACTGGATCCTGGGCAATGGGAAAATTATAAAGCTTTAGGAGGATTGAATAATAAAGCTCCCCTTGCGGACGTCCATGAGCTTCAGGACTTGCGTCTTTGGATGAAGAATTTGGGCTTGGTCTCTCTGTGGGATATCTCAATTTGGAAAGAAAACGTCTGGTTGGAGTGGAGGAAGCTGAACTTGCCGAGCAATTTGGAAAATGCATGGCTGGAATTACATGCCAAGCTTAAAGGGAAGGCTCCAACACATGAAAAGAAGAATGATCAGAGAGGTTGGGGGCCGCATTCTAGTGTTTACTCTGTGGCACACGGTTACAAATTGTTATGAGCAATTCCCTATGCTCCCCCATGCCCAGCACTATGGAAAGGTCTCTGGAAACAAAAATGCATCCCCAAAATTGATTTGTTTAATTGGTTGCTTTGTCACAATCGCGTGCTTACAGCAGACAACCTAGTGAAGAAAGGCTTCCACGGCCCCTCTAGATGCTCTCTGTGCTTGAGAAATGAAGAAAACACCAATCACATTATGTTGGAATGCAGTTACGCTTTAGAAGTTAGGGGCAAAGTGTTAACCCACAAAACTTCCACCTTCTATTGTCGAATTACACACTAATTGGTTGCATCGCTATCCCAGATAGCTCCCAAACAATATTTGGTTCAAGGCCGCGTGGCTGGTTCTGCCAAAGTTGACCTGTTGGCAAATATGGTTGGAGCGAAATAGTAGGATTTTCCAAGGGAAAACGCACAATGCAAAAGTCATCATGACTAAGATAATAGCCACTCTCAAAGAATTTCTGAATGAGCATATGCAGAGCATCACAGATAAAAACCTCTCCTCTCATGAGGTGGAGTGGGGAAGATCGCTGGGATTGAAATATTCCAACGTGGATATCCAAGTGGAAAAGAAAAAAGATTGGCAAATCAGAATGTCAGAAGATAGCTTCAGAAATTGAAACAAGGAGATGGGTTGCTACTCGTTGTCCTTCGATGGGGCGGCAAAAGGCAATCCGGGAAATGCAAGTGCAGGTGGAGTCATCAAGAACAAGCAAGGACAAACTGAGCACAGGTATGCATGGGGCCTAGGACAAGACACCAACACCCAAGCAGAGGCGATGGCATTGCTTCAAGGCCTCAAGATTTTGCAAAAGACGCGCATCAAGGAAGCAAAGATCATTGGCGATTCTCAGACTCTCATAAAAATGCTAGTGGAAAACTCAAATCCGAAGGATCTTCGACTTTCTAGATTGATGGCGAGAATTAAAAAGACTGCCAGCTCGTTTCAAAAGATTAGCTTTTTCCATGTTCTAAGGGGTAACAACAAAGAGGTGGACGCGGAAGCAAATAGAGTTGTTCTTCTTCCCGTGGGCACTCTAGTTTGGAACGATAAGGAAAACTGGGATCCAATTCCTTAAATGTGTTCTTATGTTTTTTTGCTTTTTGCTGAAGCAGTTTGTATGCGTCTTTAAGTTAGAGGAATTTGTGCCGCTAAAGAGAATTCTAAATTTCAAGAAGCTTCGTTATGTAAGAATTAGAGACGGGGGGATCCTGACTATAGAGGAACATTGAGCGTTGTCCCAACAAATTGGAAAGATTGTAAATAAACATTTATGCGGAGAATTTTAATACTAAAACATAACAGTTCCTGTTAAAAAAAATAAAAATCTATTTAATGACATTATTAATTAATTAATTAATATATATATATATATATATATATATATATATTACACGCATTTAAAAATATGTATTATATATTTAATTAATTTATGGCTGGAATCGTGCTTCGAAATAATTTGCGCACTCCTCATAAGCATATATCTCATGTTTATAAAAATTGATATTTACGGTGTGCAAACCCTATTCTTTGCGTTCGAAGAATCTGAAGGATCTAGAACTCTTTAATCGACGACCAACAACATTTCGGATGAGAACTTGTGCACCATTTAAACTTTGTCTTTGTGTCCCAAAGATCCAAGGGTGAAGGATGCCTCTTGATCAACAATTAACAACAATTTCGGGACTAAATATGCACATGTTTTAATAGTGACTTTCACGTCCGAAGGGGCCCACGCTTCGTAGTACAAAACTCATTTAAATAATAATTTAAATCTTTTCAAATTTAATATTGAGTAAATGTGATAAATGACTCACGTACCAGTAACATGGTTTAATTAATGATATCCAAATATCAATATTATATATAAACACAATACCATATATAATTTATAATTATTCTTTTATATATATACTACATTAATTTATAATTATATATTACATATTCCTACTAATACACTGTATATATATATGTTCACTTATATATGTGATTTATTATATATAATATATATATATATATATATATATATATATAAACTTATATATGGTATAAAAATGTCATGTCTTGGCTAAATTATTGGGGAATTATGGAAGACATCATTTTGCAGAATAAAGATATTATTAAAAAAATCATTTAAGGAAAAAATGTGGTCGAAAAAAAATTAAGGCATTATAAGGATGTAATCAACTTTAATCTAAAAGATCAAAATTATCTATATGTTTTGTCAAGTGTAAAGAAAAAAATAAGCGTTGCTAAGATAAGAACAAATTTTTACTAGCTCCATAGTGAAACTGGGCGTTGGTCAATTCCTAAGAGGCCATGGGATGAAATAGTGTGTCGCCTTTGTGACACTAAGAAGGTTGAAGATGCAAAACACTTTCTCTTAGATTGTCCAACCTATACCTATTAGATCTCATTTTCAAAATATTTGTCACACTACCAACCTTCCTAACCTTTTAACTCAACAAAAGTATGGTGATCTTGGAAAGCTTATTTTATTGTTTTTTTAGCACAAAAACAAAATTCTAAAGAATAGCAAGTAATCACTTACCCTCTTAAGATCGAATAAAACAATTCAGTCTTATTGAATGTTAATCATCATCATCATCATCATAATCTATTATATATAATATAATAAATACAAACTTAAATAAATATATTTACAAATTTGGTTTTATTAATATATATAATTATAATATTAATATTTTAAACTATAATTTATATACAAATTATATACATTTTGGTATAGTATATTTGTTAACTAAAATATATTAATTTGTATCTTTGATAATTAATATGTATATAATTTGTGTAATCAATTTGATAATCAAAATGAGCATTCACTGGTTAATATAAGAATATATCTATACATGTTTAATAAATAAACCATCCTATTTTAATTTTGTCATAATACTTGGTTAGGTTCAATTAGTTACGGTTCGATAGATATTAATCATAGGATTTAAGTTCATAATCGAAAAAAGATAATATTAGTAAGATATGATTTATAATGAGTAGTAATATACATGAGCTATTGTTTGATTTTATGAGCATGATTATGAACAAGGAAAAATGATCCATGAATCAATGAGGATGATAATGATAACAAAGATTTTTTTGAACTAGGGATTGATCTAATGAGAGTAAAAGCCAAATGATAAGGATTAGAGAAAAAAATTAAAAAAATTTAAAGGAACATTTTAAGTTACAACAAGGAGGAATGTCAATTTTCCGCGGAACATCATTTTCTCTCTTCCTATTGTCTTAATCATTGATGGATCTTTTGAGTACATCAACATAGATTTAGATTTTCCTTCATCTACTTTTTTTTGGTGGCTTTGTAGCTTTTGAATCTTCTTAGATGGTTATTTACCTATTCTCATAATCACTTTTTATAGATTCATTTTAATTGTAACTAAATTCACTACAACTTCTGTTGCAACAAATTAAAGGATTAATGAAAACATATATGACAAATTACAGAAAAAGACACAATTTAATAGAATGAAATTTCATAATCTCTTTTATTAGAAAGACTCTTATTACATTGAAAATGAAAAAACCCCTCACGCTGCTAACCCCTATTTCATTGATCCAGATTTATGTAGGAACACAATGAAATACATAAATACACATAAACACAGAGATGCAGCGGAAATAAGACTTCATTTCATTAATAACAAATGACTGAAATATGCTTACAGATAGAATGGAAATAAACTAGCTAGGGTGCTGGTAGCTTATCTCTGAGAAGAGATGTGGTGGCTACTAGCCTCTGAACTGTGTTACAATTAGGCTCCAAGGCCTATTATTATTGAGAAACAATGGAAAACCCTAAACATCCAAAGACCTAACCCTAGGAGATGAAATGCCAAGACTATGGGCCCTGTTTGGGTAAGTTGGTACATCAACTTCCCAGGGACGTAACTTTGGCATACAATCTCTGTTTGACGTGTTCTATACCTCGTTAGAAAGATCTATCCGAGGACTACAACTTTTGGGTGAGAAACATTGATCTATGGTCCATTTTGCTCCCTGTTTTCCCAAAAAACGTCGTTTAAGGCCTCAAAACGGCTCCGGAAGTTCAGGACCCGAAAAACTGTTAAAAATAGTAAACTGTGCGGAAACTGAAAAACTGAAAGAAGCAATGGTGGGGGTCCAAGTGGAATAGGCGGGTGGCCACCAATATCCACCTGGATCATTCATTCCAAATGATAGTTTAAATAACCAATTACAATCACAATCTGTTGCCTATCTCTAAGAAAACAATCATAAACATAACCTAAAAATAAAACAATTTGTGATTTCTTTGCAAGAAATCTGAGACATCTAAAAAAATCGAATGCCTTCAAATATGTTAATTTATAATTATATATTATATATTATATATCCCTACTATTACACTATATACTTTATTATATGTTCACTTTTTTATATATATGATATATATAATTTATTATATATAATATAATAAAGGTGTTGGCTAAATGTTTTATTTTTGGGTTTTTTTTTGTAGAAATTGGCCGGAATCTGACGATGTAAATTTGGACAAAATCTCTATTTTTTGTTGTTTAAATTGTCTTTCTGAATGCATAAATGGATTCAACGTGCTGAAGAACCTTTGGGGCACTCGGATTATACAAACTTAGCCACTCAAATCTGCAAATCCAACCATTCATCAACGGATTTAAGGCAAAATCAAACAGAAAACGTTGTCGAAAAACCTCCAAAAGATAGAATGTTTAGACAACTGCCATAATAAATACAAACTTGATTAAATATATTTACACCTTTGGGGCACTCGGATTATACAAACTTAGCCACTCAAATATGCAAATCCAACCATTCATCACCGGATTTAAGGCAAAATCAAATAGAAAACGTTGTCAGAAAACCTCCAAAAGATAGAACGTTTAGACAACTGCTATAATAAATACAAACTTGATTAAATATATTTACACATGTTTATATATATAATATTTTAAACTATAATATATATACATTTTGGTATAATATATGTGTTAACTAATATACAATAATTTGTATCTTTGATAATTAATATGTATATACTTTGTGTAATTAATTTGATAATCATAATGAGCATTCACCATGTTACTTGTATGGTTAATATAAGAATATATTTGTACCTGTTTAATAAAGAAACCATCATATTTTAATTTTATCATAATTCTAGGTTAGGCCCAATTAGTTAAGGTTCGGTAGATATTAATCATAGGATTTAAGTTCACGATCGAAAAAAGATAATGTTAGTAAGATACGGTTTATAATGAGCATTAATATACATGGGCTAGAGTTTGATTTTATGAGCACGATTATGAACAAGGACAAATGATCCGTGAATCAATGGGGATGATAATGATAACAAATATTTCTTTGAAATAGGGATTGATCTAATGAGAGTAAAATCCAAATGATAAGGATTAGAGAAAAAATTGAAAAAATTTAAAGGAGCATTTTAAGTTACAACAAGGAGGAATGTCAATTTTCCCCAGAACATCATTTTCTCTCTTCCTGTTGTCTTAATCACTGATGGATATTTTGAGTACATCAACATAGATTTTAGATTTTCCTTCATCTACTTTCTTTGGTGGATTTTTATCTTTTGAATCCTCTTAGGTGGTCATTTAACTCTTATCATAACCAAGACCAAATTTAATGAGTAGTGATATTTGGCATTTGATGATATCTTCTAAGATTTCAATGCTCTTTTCAAACTTTAAGCTTCTATTCAACTGAGCAGTTAACTTCTCCAATTCCTTTCTTAAGGAAACAATTTCAACTTCTAGCTTCTCACAACTTCATTTTCCTTCAGTTGGATTCTCATCACTTATTTCGTTCCTTCTGCCTCTTCTAGTTGATTATTTAGGATGATAATAGTCTTCTCCATTTCTTCAAGGTTTTGTGACATTTGTTTTTTGCATCACAGTCCTCCTCTTCATATTTTTGCAACTTCTCCTTTTGTTTCAAATTCTTTTTCTTAAGCTTCTTTATTTTTTTTAAGGAACATATGAGTTCGTCTTCAAGATCTACTTTCACATCTGTTTCAACATTTTTTTCCTCTTCTGAATCCATCATTTATTTCCCTTTGTATTCATTTTCTAAATTATCAGTTTCAATTTCCATCTGTGCCTCCGAGATCTACCTTCAAATGGTTGTGTAAGGACAAAAATTGACAATTCCAAATTTTTTTGTCCCTCGCCAAAATTATACCAGCCTCTCTAGCCTTAAATCCTTCTGTGATTTCACTGGGCTTTATTATCCAAAATTCAAGTCAAGTTATTATCAAATCCAAGTGTCAAGCCTGAAGAACCGATGATACTTTTGCACCAAGTGTTTCAGAGTTGTCGAAAAGTAATTATTTTTGTTAATAGAAATATAGGGCTTATGACTCGTTGAACCCAGTTTCCAAGCATACAACTGAGAGCCATCCTATCAAGTGTCAAGCACTTAATGCCAAGTCACAAGGTAGCACCAATACACAAGGCGCCAAGGGAGAGCCCATGAGGGAGCATATTTTGTGCACAACGCATCAAGGGAACATGGAGATACTAGCGTATATAAACATATAAAATGTGTTTATATGTTGCATATGGGATAAATTCCTATAAACGAAAAATCAAAGAGCCGACCACCAACCGTTAAGCACAAAGAAAACCGTTCAAAACATCTAAGCTTCCAAGTGTTGAGGCAACGTCGAACATCGCCATATGTTGATGAGAGCATCCAAATGTAAGTGTTCAACAATGCTAAGCTGGAAGGAGACTGCAGAAGCATTCCTTGGAAATACTATAAAGGATGTTGTGATGACTGTCCCTGTTTATTTTATTGATGCGCAATGCCAAACAACAAAGGATGTTAGTGTTATTATTGGCTTGAATGTTGCTCATATTATCAATGAACTCACAACTGCAGTAACAACGTTAGGCAAATTGAGAAGGGAATGTGAGCATGCTAAAAGAGCCTTGAGTAATCAACACTAGGTCCGGGTAGAGATTGAGTCTCTCTTAGATGGCATAGATTTTTTTGGGCCTCTGACAAGGGATCACTTTGAGGAGCTGAACAATGACCTTTTTAGCAAAACCATGGGTCTGGTTAAGAAGGCTATGGATGATGTTGGTCCAGATAAGAATTAGATTGATGCGATTTTTCATGTTGGTGGAAGTACCCGTATTCCTAAAGTTCAACAACAACTCAAATATTTCTTTGTTGGAAAAAACTCAAAAAAGGGTATAAACCCAGATGAGGATGTTGCATTTAGTGCAACTGTTCAAGGTAACTTTCTTAGTGGAAAGGTCTGTTGCGGCTAGCATTTTGTGTGGTGTATTTCTTATATGTGGATGGGGTTATCACTCCAAGAGTCACTCCTAGACTGCAAATGAGAGTAATCTTGGTAACATAGAAATGTAAATGTATTAAAATAGTTTGAATAGGTGGATCAATAAGAAAAGAGTAAAAAGGAGGGCATCAAACTGCTACAAATACATTCCATTGGGCATGGAGTTATAACATCCTATAGATCAAAGGCAATCAAGTTGCCTACCAAACAAAAGGCTTATGAAAAGATGGATAGAAGAATATAAGGTAAACAAAGAGAAGAATATCCACATAACAAATATCCTTTCTGTAATATAGATTAAAGAGTGCTTGAACAATAATCTATGATTAACAAGCAATTACCACAAATCCTTTGCAGCTCATGAATTCATTAACCAAAGGCGGATTTTGATCTTCAAAATATGTAAATATTACTCGAGCAAGATGACAATATAAAATGATAACAAAGAACACAAAGTCTGATAAGAAACTCTCATGAATATCTAATGGCAAAAATGCTAATTACAACAGGCCCTCGGGCTTACAATTGAGCAAATAAACTGCTCCTCTAACTCTCTCCTCTCTTGGATCATGAATCCAACCCACCTAACCTATTTTAAAATTAATATATAACCATATATGTCCTTTCCATCTCACCCATTTGAACTCCAAACCCTTTCCCAAAATAGAAAGACCTACAAATAGAAAATGACATGTTTCAACTGATTTCCTGCTTTTCAGGAGGTGAAATTCTGAAAAATAGGTTTCAAAACACCACTTTTAATTCTCAAACCATAATATCTGTGTAAAATATGAGAGAGGTTTTTTATATAATCTTGTTATAAATAAAAACCTCTCTCGGTTTCTTTAAATTCATCTCCAGCTGGCTGGAATAGGTGTCACAAAAACATGTCTCAAACAGGAAATCATGAAAATGGAAAACATAGGGCTCAAAGATTATTTCAAATATCCCAATCCATGAAACCTGTGTGAAAAATGAAAGAGGTTAATGTTCATGGGTCCGTGCTTGACAATAACCTCCTTCATATCTTTAAAATTCATCCTGGTTCACCCGAAAATGCTCCTGGAAGTCAGCTGGTCAAAAATATCAGTTCAACAATCTAGAACATAGTTTCCACAGCACATTCTGTAGCACCACTTCTCTGTATAATATCACTCTAACCATAACACATTTTAAACAACAAAGATATTTTTTTGTTATTTGGTATGTGATGAACAAAAACCTCCTCCAGTTTTCAAAAATACCTTCCCATTTGTTCATAACACAAGTTTTAAGTTAGTCACTCAAAAATGGTAGAAGCGTCCTTGCAAAATAACTCTGCGAAATCGGTAGCGCCCATCATGAATTCAACTATGTGGATTTGGTAGTGCCACTGTGACACAGTCATGCAAAATTGTTAGCGCCCATCATGAATTCAACTATGTGGATTTGGTAGCGTCACTCCTTTGTTTTAGGAAATTCTCCATTCACATAAGCTTGCTTTTTAATGTGTGCATGGAGTTTCTAACCTGTGTCTTGTGTTGATGACAGATGTGCTTGGATCTCGGTCTTGATGCTTGAGGAAGCTAGCATTACAGAATCTCTTAATTCACCAGTGCTACAAAATAGATCGTAAAAATAACCAAATTTTCTAGTGCAAATTCTTGTGCTAACATAATCTCCATGGGAGATAGAGACCTCCCTGTGAGGTTCTAAGAACTCTTGTAGTTTCAGTGCCTTGACCATTTCATCTCTGCATATTGTATTCCTGAAAACATCTCTCCCCCTTATGAAAAATAAAAACACTGTCATAAGCTGCAAACTGAACTCACACTGTAGACAAATTCAAACTGAAAATCACATGCTCATGGAGTGAGCTTATTTATATTCATCAACCTACACTAATCTATCTAGTTGAGCTTCTTTTCTTAATTGAAGTCATATTTCCAATGCAGCCATGTGAGTATCAAACTAATGAAAATAACTCCTTTAATGCAATTGTTCAAAATAATTTTCAAATGATATGAAGCTTGCAGCAAGAGGTTAGTAAGCAATGGATACTTACAACTATGATATGAAATCATACCAACAACTGAAGCATTAGAAACCTTTGAAAAATATAACTCTATGTAAAAATCCACAGGATCATGAAACTTATGAAAAGACATTTCTAGTTGGTTAAGAAAACCATCTTGATCCTCTGTGAAGGTTGATTTATCAATAAAATGATGGTCCTCATATACTTTACAACTACTCATATGTTGTTTTATGTTTGTTGCAATGTAACAGCCTAATATATTTTTAAACATCATTAAAATTCATAAGCAAAATTATTTCCTAACTGAGACAATAACATCATAGCATAATATTGATTTTTATAA
>JASDQU010737976.1:148193-161461 GCA_032191745.1 Picea mariana
CAATGATCTTAGAGTGACTACAATGAGATGAAAACCTCAACCATCATATTAAATCCCATAGATCAACTCCATTATTAGCATCATACCCTAGACTGCTAAAAAATAAAATAATAAATTTCCATGAAGGATTTCAAAACAGCCATCCAAATCCTGTTAGGACTGGGCTTCCTTTGGAAGCTCTGTCAATGCTGATCTTCTTAAAATATGAAGGAGGGGAAGACCATATTATCGGTTGGATAGAGAAGGAGAAGTAAAAATAGTCATACTTACCGAGGGAGAAAGATTGAAGTTCCAACTATCCAAAATAAGTCGTTCCTTACTGTTGCATGAAAGGTCCTCATTTTTCCAATAAGTGATTCTTATGGTTTCCTAAATGATTTACTTGATGTGCTCCCATACCCTAAATTGGTTTTCCTCAATCTCTTTAATATGTGTTGATGCCTTTCTTTCCAGGTCTCCCATGTAACAAAGTGAGGAAAGAGCTACCATATCCTATTAAACATGTTGTTCTCATAAATATTACTATGCCAAGAAGCTATAATATTATCTATGTTGTCTCTATGCCTATTGGATTATTGAAACAATGATTCCTCCTAATCCCAAAGTTTAGATATGAAGGAAAAGAATTTTAGTGATTTCGACATAGTTTCCTCGTTCTGGTTACAAAGGAAACAAAATGGAGGACCAACAAGTCCCCTACATGGAAGTTGGTACCAAGTGAGGATTTTATGTTTTTCCACTAGCCAAAGGAAACTAGTTGCCTTGGGCCAAAGGTTTTAGTTTCAAATATTACTTTATATTTACTCCTTAGGAAGGAGGTGGTGACTTGTTTTGACGTGATAAGCTTCCGGGATATTGAAATTGTATGTTGGCTCATAACCTCGCGTAATGATATTTGGCCCCTCTCTCACTCTAATTTTGCGTAATAATAGCTCATATTTAGTGGCTTTGGCATCAATTAATCGTGGGATCCCAATATCATGTAGTTTAAAGAGTCAATCCCTCCAATTGGTTGAATCAAGCATCAACTTATGAATGTGAGAGATTGAAATTAGTTGGGAGGGATTTAGACTGGTTTTTAATTCCCATAGTTGTTGTTGATAT
The DNA here is from genome assembly GCA_032191745.1 of Picea mariana. NCBI lineage: Eukaryota > Viridiplantae > Streptophyta > Pinopsida > Pinales > Pinaceae > Picea > Picea mariana. The sequence continues at coordinate 149,298 of JASDQU010737976.1, forward strand.
TATAGTTTAGGAAGCCACTGACACGGGTCCTCGGGTCCTCCCAAAAGAGAGAAATGGTTTTGTCCTGGACTTCCATAAAGAAATGGTTCTGGATCAAATATTTTTTCATCCAAGCTATGTTATATATTATTGATCCTGCTCTCTCTTGCTAAATTCTAACTAATTGTTGTTCATCAATATCAGGTCCATGTTTATCCATCCATATTCTATCCCAAATATTTGTTCCTCCTTTTAACCATCGCCACCAAGTTTTGTATCTAAGAATTGAGTTCAACAAACTTGGGTCCCTAAGTCACAATCCCCTTGCCAGTTTAGGGAGGAAAAATTTATCACATGCAACCATGACCCATTTCCTTGATTTTCCCTCTCCATTCCATAGGAATTTTCTCTATAGATTCCATATGTGTTTTAGAATATATTTAGGAGCTTCTAAAGATAAGAAATATATAATTAGATGTATAAAACTGAATTAAGGAGGACTAAGTGCCCAACAACATTAAGATATATGAATGTCCACGATGACAGATTCCTTTCTATATTTTCTAGAAGATTCCCGGAGACATTTATGGAAGCATTTTCCAGAAGAAGAATCCCAAGATATTTGGATGGAAGGGAGCTCTTTCCAATGTCCAAAATTATAGAAATGTTGAATTGGACCAAGATTGTGGTGTTGAATAAGAAACTATGGGATTTATATTGATTTATGGATTTAAAATATTCTACCATGAATTCATCTAAAACCCTTCTAATTTCTCTAGTTTCTATGAAAGATGGTGTCCCTGTAAGTATAGTATCATCTACAAATTGGCTATGGGAAATTGGAGGGTTAATCCCATGTAAATAGAGACATTTTATCACTCCCTCTTAAATGGAATGACATTAAGACTTCTACCAAGGCCCTCATCCATGAAAATGAATAGGAAGGGTGAGAGGGGTTCCCCTTATCTAATTCCTTGGGAAGGAGAAAAAGTTTAAGATGAGAATCCATTTACCAAAATAGAAAATAATGTTGAGGTGGTTAGGGAAAGAACCCAACCAAACCAACCATTAATTAAGCCAAAAGCACGCAGACCTTCTCATATATATATTTCCAACTAATATTATCAAAATCCTTCAACATGTCCAAATTGATAAGAATGCACATAGAATAGGTGTTTTTTAGGGAATGAATCACTTCATGGGAAAGGATAAGACTGTCTAATGTTTTCATGCCCTCAACATAGCCATATTTCTCCAGTTATATAATAAGGGTCATCAGGGGTTTCAGGAGGGAAGGAATCACTTTGGTGATGATATTATAACCCACTTTCCAGAAGGAAATAGGATGGAAGTTACTCGGGTTCAAGTCATTTTGTTATTTAGGAATGAGGGTGATAAAACATGAATTGAGGGTAGGAGGGACTCCCATGATGTGGAAATATTCCTTCGCAAGGTCCCAAACTTCCTATTTGACAATTGGCCAACAAAGATGGAAGAATTTAGTGGTAAACCCATCTGGGCCCAGGGATTTACCCATGGGAATTTCCATAACCGCTCGCTCTACCTCCTCCAAGGTGGTCAGTATCATAAGGATATCATTAATCTCAATGCAGACATACATTGGGATAAACCACATAAGTTTCCTTATGGTAGAAAGTTTGTCAAGGAAAGGCTCATATAATATATCACTGTAAAAATCAACCATGTACTACTCAATATCCAAGTGAGAATTGATATCATTACCATGTTCATCATGAAGTTGTGTGATTCGGTTGGAGTGACTATGTTAGAACGACAATTTTTTTTTGAATTCCTTTCTCCTTGTTTGAGCAACTAGACATGAGATTTCTATCTCTATAGAATATTCTATTGTGTGTAATGGTCCTCTAGTTAGGATTTGATATATTATCATTCCTTTGTAAGAGCCTTTGAGCATTCTTGAAGGATGATCCATTGTTAGAATGCAACCATATTGGACTCCAAATCTATTTTGGCCTGAAAGTTATTGCCAAAAACATTTTTATTCCAAATCTTGAGGAGCTACTTGAGGTTCTTAACATTCTAATGGAACATGTACATAAGTGTTCCCTTGTGAATGGCTGCATTCTTCCGCCAACAAGCTATATACTCCTAAAAATTAAGGTGCGAGAGAAAGAATTTTTCAAATAGAAACAACATAAGTAAAGAAATACCTGGGATATCCATTGTTGAACTTTAATTCTTTTATGAATGAACTGCTAACCCAGTTAGATATGCTCACCTAGAAATAGACTATAGATATTGAAATTCACATGGATCTACAATGCCTTGAAGGTTTATCCCCTTCACATCCATATTCTCCCATATCAATTTGGTATAAGCCTCTCCCTCTTCGACATCCATGGATTCATCCATATCTTTGGAGGGGTATTCCTCTTCCCCTACTTTATGCTTCCTCCCTCTATCTATGACTGGCTCCAAATATGTACCTTCTATCGATTGTGTATTCTCCCCATTTAGTTTCTTGGTAGCTAGATACTGTCACCAAGGGATGGCCTGAGAATTTCAAACATATGTTTGGTTTTCATCCATTTCAACCTAGATGAAGATATTGATTTCTTGATTGGATTTTTCTTGTTTGGTACCTTCATAAATCCCTCCACATCCTTTTCCTCCACTGGTTGATTCCCTTTTAGTTGTATGTTGGGAGGGAAATATCTAAACAAATGTCCATGTTCATGCTACTTGCCATAGAAAAAAGGAATGTGTTCATAGTCTAGGGTTTTGACCCACTTTGAGTCATGATGGATGAGATAGATGGCTTCCAGAATAGTCTTTGAAACATTCTTGAAAACAAATATTTCGGCATATGGAGTACATATTCCCTAGTAACTGTGTAGCTTCTGAATTTTTTTCAAAAGTTCCTAGGGTATTACATATACCCTCAAAGATTTCATCATGTCAATATTCCATAAGGAGAGAATACTGTTGAAATTAGTGCAGCTGCAAGAGTCACTCTCTGAGAGGATCACATAATACCCTATATGACATATAGGGCCCCCAATAAAGTCTTGGGGTTCTTGGTTTGGAACCAAGTAGTTAGAGCAATGAAAAAAGACCCTAGTTAGGCCCCCTAGTGTATTTCTAGGGTTCCTGGTCAAGGACCAAGTAGTAAGTCCCTAGATGTGTTCTAGCACCCCTGAATGTGTTCTAGGGAATCCTTGTTTAAGAACTTGGGTTGATCCTTGGTATTGTACCTTGGTGGATGAAAGACCCTAGATGTGTTCTAGGCCCCCCATATGTGTTATGGGGTATCCTGGTCTGGGACTAGGTGGTTCTTGGTTGTGTACTAAGATTTGATGATGTGTGATCATCTTCTTCTCTCTCGGGATGGTCCATAAGACCTAGGAGCAGCTAGAAGATGGACATGGACAAACCATTGGTTTTACCTCTTATTCAGGGATGATAAAATCTTATAAGTTATCATGACACATATGTGGATAGTTTTCCATTGAAGAAGACCCCCTTGAATTTGTCTTGTAGCCTCCCCTTGCTTGAATCTTTTTCTCCATCTTGATTGATGTTGTATTAGTCTTTTATAAGTCACTTTGACTTCGTGATTAATATTTTTATTAATTAAAAATATTAATTATTATTTATTTTATTTTTCAGGTTTTTAATTAAACCTAATCCTAATCCTAACCCTTCCGAAAAATATAAAAAGGGACCTACCCCTCTCTCCTTCTTACACTCACTAGTTCTCCTCTTATGGTTTGATTTTCTGGGGTTACTTCAGCTTGGTTCTTGTCTTGGGTATGGCCTCCTTGGTGGAGTCTCTCTTTCTGATTTGAGGTGCAACATCTTAGGCTTCTTCTTGTTTTCTAGATGGGAATTTCATTTATGGCATATGGCTCCCCTTTGATGAGTGTTGGTTCCACCGATCCCTCTCTCTTGTTGTGTGAAAGTGTCATGAACCTTCCTCTTGTTGTTGTGGGTGACACGACCTTCCTTTGCCCCCTCTTCTTGCTATTGCTATGTGATTTAGGGTTGTAGTTGCCTCCTAGGAGACCCTTGGCTCATCCTCCATTTATTGGTGGTGTTATGTCTTGTTGTCCCTGATGTTGTTTCCTTCTACTTTTGTTTATCAGATTCTACCTTGAGGGTTTGGTTGTTGTAGCAGTACAGTTTATGTTGGACACTTTTTGGTTGAGCCTTCTTGTTGTCTTTAAGGTTTCTGTATCAACCCTACTCTTGCTCATTGTCCTTCAGTTCTTTTTGGCAATTTGTTCAATTAAAGAGCATGATGATATCAAACCCTTGAGGGTTTGATCCATGACCTTCCTAACTTTTCTGAGCATAAAGAAAGAGGACAACTGCACATCCTGTACCTCTATCAATTTTTTTTACTAAGGCAAAGTTCACATCTTGTTGTCTTAATGTTTACTTATGTTTCTAGTCTAAGTTAATTTTCAGAAATGTTTTCCTTATGTTCATAATTAGTCCTAATTAAAGTTTTAGTCTTCTTAACATGTTCAATTTGTATTTTCAATATTTCATCTACTTCAGAACTTCAGTTTAAAGTGTTGATCTTATGTAGAGTAGTGTTCAATTTTAAAAATTATTAATGTTTTCTCTTTTCCCTAAAAATCTAACAAATACATCCTTCTAGATTTGTACATAAAAAAAAGTCCTCGAGACAATTCAAATTGAAAAAATAAAGACCATTTTCGAATATATGTTCCCTATTCTCTTAGTTATGGAAGATTGTAATAAAAAATAACTTTGACCCAAACTTTATATATATATATTCCCTTTTTTCTTCCACCAAGAATTGGTCCAGCCTAATTGTTATTTAAGCCAGATGCGAAGAAAGTTTTTGATTACCTGAGTGATCCTTCAGATATTTGACATAGTTTCCCATCTTTCCTGTATAGATCTCATATCTCGACATCACAATTTACCTGGTTCTTAGGATCGATCCGCCTTTGGATGCAATGTATCATCCTCTCAGATTGGCTCCTTATCTCTACTACTCTTCCTAGCGATGGGTCTTTGGATGCAATGTATCATCCTCTCAGATTGGCTCCTTATCTCTACTACTCTTCCTAGCGATGGGTTTGTTGTTGAGTCAAACAATTACAGTAATCACTGCTTGAATATGTGTAAATCTAGTTTCTGGAAGTTTTTCAAGTTACTGATTCCATTTATACATTAAAAATACAATTTAAAAAAAAAAAAAATAATGATTTCATCAATGTATTTAGCAGTCAAATAAAAAAAATTCAAAGAATATTTATTTAAAGAAGCATCTTCTTAGTATCACATTTTGATACAAACTTTCCATTCTTAACATTGACTTTTTACACATGTACGTACACGTTGCTTCCTCGTCACCCTTATCCTACACGGGGGAATTTCACATGCTTGCGCACATCAAAATTCTGAGGGATTCAATCAGAATTTAGTTGTAGGACAGCGTGCGAGAAGCTTCGCCTTCCCCGATTTGTACTTCGGTTCGCTTCATAACACAGATGGACGTATATCCATATTCATGAAACAGCGTTGCATATAGTCTTGGTTACATGCACAAATAGCAAACATAACATGGCAGATGTCAATTCCCAGATCTCAATGGTGATGAAGTGAGTTTAATAATAGTTTCAGAGGTTGCTGGAATTTTATTAATGGTTCCATACCTGCCGATTATGGGCCGTTCCGGAACCTCAAGTATCTGCACTTGTATAGAGTCATCACAGAGATCAGTTATCACAAATTCCAACAACACAAATAATATCACCACATTTACTCAAATATGACTAAGTTTGAATAATGTTTGTTATATGATTATGTACCCTCGATAGCTTTCAATGCGTGAAAGATATTTGAGGGGCCTTCTCCCACCAACATTTTCCAATCCCCGAACCTTTGCCAAAGCTCGTTCAGTACGCTAACGCGTGTTTTTCGATAACTTTTTGGCATTCCATCGAGAAACACTTGATTAGTAAAGCCAAGTATTCGCAGTTTGGCACATATTGCTTGCGATAACACGTGCTAATCTTCCGTAGAATTTGAAAGTGTCTTAGGAAAGTTTTTTATACTAGCACACTCACATAATTGTGATTGATAAATGTGAAAAGGTATATGAAACACGTAGATAGTTAAAATGCTTGAGGAAAACGCAGCGACAGGTGAGGAAATTCGTGGTTAATAATCTAAACGTGGTAATGTTAAACGTTAATCATTTAAACGTGGCAATCATATATTGCTATAGTAATTTCTTAATATGATTAGGTAAATGTTAATCATTTAAACGTGGCAATCATATATTGCTATAGTAATTTCTTAATATGATTAGGTAAATGTTAAAAAGTAAACAGGTTAATGCGGATATATTCAAAAATACAAGGACATTATGAAAAGTATATCTCATTCATTGATTTGGGAGGACAACTAAGAATATTCCAGCATTTTTAATTGTTAGCCATCAGATTATAATTTTAAATTAAAAGATGATTAATTGTACCCATTGCCAATAGGTATACGCTTTTCGGCATAACTTTCAGCATAATAATATTTTTAGTTCTGGAAGATGTAATTTCACAAACCAATTAAATGATTATGTAAATAACTTACAATGATTAACAATAGAAATATTTATAAAATTAAAATATATATTGAGTAGTATAGAATTATTTTAATTTTATAGTTTATATTTAAAAATAAAAATAAAATGAAGATGTAAAGTTTTTAGATTTTCAAAAGATTTTGAATTAAAAGTGGATTTAAGTTTAGTGTGCGAGCATTAAATATAATTTTATTAGTTTTGTATAAATTTTTAAATTGGGTTGAGTTTATATGATATTGATAGATGAGATGGAAGTTAAAATCATTTCAATGTTGAATTATGTAATAAACATTGTTTTTTTAAATATAATTAGAGAAATAAATAAATCTTCACAAATACTACAAATTATATGATGAGTAAGTAGATTAAACTTAATAATAATAATAAATTATTTAATTATTTAAAAAAATAATAGTTAATTATTATTAAAAATAAATAAATCTTAAAAATAATCATAACTTATTTAATTATTTAAAAAAATAATAGTTAATTATTATTAAAAATAAATAAATCTTAAAAATAATCATAACTTATTTAATTATTTAAAAAAATAATAGTTAATTATTATTAAAAATAAATAAATCTTAAAAATAATCATAATATGATTAATTATTTTGAAAAATTATAAACATTTAATATGATTTTGTAATAGTTATGTGATGAGGAAATAAATTGACCTAAAAAACGATTCATATTTAATTATTTGAAAAGTTATAATTCTTTAAATATAAAAAGATTATCATAATTATATTGTTTATTTAAAAAGATAATAATTTAAAAAATAATAATTCAACATTTTAATTATAATTATATTTAATTTAAATTAAAAATACAAACATTTTAAAATGATAATAAAATTTTATATATAGAAAAAAATATATAAATATATTATTATAATATAAAATTTATATTTAATTATATTATCATAATATTAAAATTATTTTTTAAGTTACAAAGAAAACTACTCGTTTTCGATAACTAAAGCCAACTAACAATATTTCATTTTTCTTATTAATATCAATTCATTTTAATTATTATCTTCACCAGAATCAACCATGGTTACAGTGTGCATATATTCATGATTCTTCTTAATATTATTAGTGACTTTATGCCACGAATTTGTGGGAGTGACAAGACATTTTTTAAGTCTCTTGGCACCATTGCATCTTTTAGTTTTCAGCGACTTCAAAGGGCGAAGAAGCGTTCAAGATTTCGTGAATCGTGTGTTGATATTGTCGGCACCAATTCATTTTATAATTATTACTCACAAGGGGAAGCGTTGAAGAATCATGACTTAAAACGTATTTTGGTCAAAGGGCACATTTATTAAACCCATTTTCCAACATAGTCAAAATGTTTGATGTATGCAATTATGGTGAGTTAGTGTAAAATGAAATGAGCACATCACAAACGAATACCACTTTATTTAGCCTTTATTAATAAGTAATGGAGAGGGAAATAACTTAAATAATTGTGATAAATAAACAAATACTTTAAATAATTGTGATAAATAAACAAATACTCTAAATATTTTTCAATTATAATTCTAAAATAATTTGAATCTAAATTTATTTGAATTTGAATTATTAAATAATAGACTTAGGTTAATGTGCATATATGCCACAATTATATGTATTGAAAAGAACTCTAATTATCTCATTTTGCCTCGAGACTTTTCTCATTAAGATGTCATGAGTTATACTATTGGTACCCATTCTTTATTAGTTTTATAGCTATTATTAACTATAAAAAACAACACCTAAAATTTATAGTTGCACGGGAACCATTTCTTGCATTTCCAACATTTTTGAAATTCTTTTTCGAAGTTCCGAGATTTTGGGAAATGGTTGGGAACGTCTCCAATTGGTTGAGAACTCTTTTGGAAACTTGGGAGCTTTTTTAGAGCTTCAACATCAAAGAAATAGAAGTTTGGGAACCAATTTCCTAAATGGACAGCTTTAAATTAGAATTATATTAAATTTAAATGTAAATATATTTATTCCATTATTACAAATATTTTCATTATATTTATTCAAAATATCACTATGAAACTAAGACTAAACTACAGGTAAATATTATTTCAAAAATTAGGTGAGTAAAAAAACTTAATAATAGTCACTTTATAGTTGTGGATATGAAAAACTTCTAAAGCATGTATGTTTATGTTCAAGCCCAAAGCCGAGTCTTGATGAGGGGTACGGTAGGCTCAAGATGGATTAGTAGTGTTCAGTTGGGCCTGGATGGATATCTTGCTGTGGAATGAGATAATTACAGACAAAATGTGATCGATTCAGGTATCTTTTAATGGATAGGCTGGATGAATTAATATGGATAGGTGGTGATATGTCGGGACAGATTTCTCAAACTAGGGAGATGGAGGAGGAAACTATGGAAATGGTATTTCCCATTGAATATAAAGCTTTATGTATGGCTCCTAGCTAAAAACAAAATCTTAACATGGAAAAAATTGCAGAAAAGAGGATCGAAGGGGCCAGGATTATGTTATATGTGTAAAAATAAGAGAGAATCAGGTAAACAATATTTGTAAATTTCTTCTTTACTATATCAGTTTGGGAGGAAGTGAAAAAGGCACTAAATCTCCCTTATGGTTGGAATGGCGTATCTGTGAATGATTGTTTCCAAAACTGCACATCTTGGAATTTTAATTTACAAGCTCTTCCTACTAATATCTGCTGGAACATTTGGTTGGACATAAATGAGTCTATCTTTGAAGAAATGATCCCCTCTATGAAGATAATTTTTTATCTTGCTCTAGGAGCTCTCGGGAAAATGGGGAAAAGGCATAAAGTATCGATCCCTAGGCATACATCTACAATCCTTCCTGTAGATAAAGCTCTTTCTTGGTTTGATGGGGCTTCTCAACATAATGGATTACTTAGTGAATTTGATGGTGTCTTAAATATAGATGAACTTAAGGAGTTTAGATGGACTTTAAACCGTGGAAGTGGAACAAATTTCAGGGTAGAGCTCATGGGAGCTTGGGATACTTTGACTCTTGCCTCAAGACTTTCAGTTTATGACATACATGTTTTGGGAGATTCGAAGATCGCCATCGATTGGATTAATAAAAAAGGACCGCTTAAGTTGGAAAATTTAGATGGCTTGAAGGATAGAATTAATGAACTCATCCCTTTGTTTAGATCTATCTCCTTTGTGCACATATGTAGGGATGAAAACAAAGAAGTTGTCTGTCTATCCAAAAAGGCTCCTTATATTTGCCGTGGGAGAATTGCCTACGGTCAATGGACAGGAGGCCATGAGGTCCCTATACTCTTTTTAAATATCTATTGATTATCTATGAGACTTCCTTAGAGCTTGTACATATTTTGGGTGTTCTGTTGGTTTTCGTTCCCCTCTTTGATAGAGAGTATTTTTGCCTTGATTATGGTTCTTTTTGTATTATTGTCGAATAAGTCATCCATGGAGGGTTTTTGGATTTTGACTTATTTATATGATTGTCTCCTATATATTGGGTCTTTTATTGGGTCTACCCATAAAAGGGACGTCTATGCTAGCAATGTATTGATTTTGTAAATAGATTATATTATTATCAGTATAATGTGGAATTTTCAGTGGAAAACTAAACATGAAAGTCTAATAAATAAATACCCTATCAAAGACAAGAATTTGCTCCACCAACCATATCATTGACTATTATTGTATTTTCATATTATAAGAGTAGTACTATTTTGTTTTTTCCAATAAGAAAAGAATAATGCTTCGAATTTACAAAGATGTTTAAAGTTTATGTATGTAATGTTTAATTTTAAAAAGATGTTAAAATTGTATATATGTATTTTCAATTTTGTTTCTCATTTTCTAATGGAATATTTATGTATATTAAAGTTTTAGTATTGTGTTAAATATATTCATATAATTATTAGCACACATTAAATTAGTAATTTCAATATTGTAGTTGTTGCAATAGGAGACACATTGTCCTCGATTGACTTTCAATTTTATTGAAATAAGATTTTAAATGTATCAATATCTCTATACAATGTAATATAAAGTATCGTTGTAATCTAAAATATTTTTTATATTTTTTTAATATATATTATTGTCGCTCCCAACTTCATGTTTCTTGTAAATTTGAAAAAAACTTCTACTCATTCCAATATCCAAGTTCCTAGCGTTCCCGGTTTCGAGACCAGTGCAACATAGCTAGAATGTAATTGAATCATTACATTTATTTTCATAAATCAACTTTATGAGCCATAGTAATCGAAATAGAACAAATATATGCCCCACACACAAAATTTCGTTCATTGGGTACAATGATTCGATTCTTTTTCTATTTGGAAAATCACCATGAGATATTATTATAAATTACGAAAATAAATAACATTATTATTATTATGAAACAAATAAATTGCTAGTCAATGTGATGTCAATGTTAACATCATGACTATATTAAAGAGTAATTGAGGGTAGGTTCATTTTAACTCAAGATTTATGATTCATGAAGAGGGATGATATCCTTAAATTGAAAAATTTGAAGATTGTTTTGTATTTAATGGATTAATCTCTCAAACACATGATACATAAAGAGTTAAGATGGATCTAAGTTGGTTATTTCTCATATAATTCTATAAAAAACATATTACTTATTTATATTTGTTTATACAAATGAGTTTTCTCATCTCTATCCTTAGATACCTTACATTTCTTGGGATTCTTATAATCTTGCAAGTGTTTTAGCTTCATATTTCCAAGTTTTGCATCTCTCTATATATAAAAACCAACATACATCTTATATATATATATATATATATATATATATATATATATATATATATATATTAATAAAGGAACTACACATCTCCCTAGAAAATAACCTATCAGTAGAATAAACACATCTCTTTATATCTAAAATTATTTTACTTAAAGTGAACATTGAAATATTTTTTTTAACTACCATATGTTAATCGATGTTGAACACATATAAAATTACACATCTCCTCATACTAAGCTGTATAAAGTTCCTTTCGACACAATAAACCACTTTAATTGCAATGAATATATTATTTCAATTATGGAATAAACCACTAGAACGTAGTGTAAGAAAATAACCTTAAAAACCCTATTTTCTAGTAGAATATTTTTCAATTGTGAATTTATATTAATTAATTATTTTTTGACATTTTTTTCAAAAAAAAATTGCCAATCAAACTTAAAGTCTCCACTTTAACAATTTATCTTTCTTTTACATACTATATGATTATATTATTAATATTCATTAAAATTTACAAGTTTTAATACTAAATTATATGTTTTTTATTGAATATTTACCAACATATCATATATGTAATATCTCTACAAACCAAAATAATAACTTAAAATATTATATTTGGATATAACATTTAAAAATTTTAAAAATATTGGTAATATTCATTAAATTTACAAGTTTTAATACTAAATTGTATGTTTCCTATTAAATAATTGAATATTTTACAATATATCATATATGTAGTATCTTTACAAACCAAAATAATAACTTGATGTACATAACCTAGTAATGGACAAAATAATAATGGACTTGATGTGTCTAAGGCCCTCA
>JASDQU010737976.1:167730-180150 GCA_032191745.1 Picea mariana
AGGAGTAACAACATACTAAGTGATTGTTACCCTCATCTTACCTAATATGGTAATAGTTATCCTTGTATGGTATCTCGAACCACCATATATGGTAAAGGGTTTATGATCCAGGTGGATATCAGTGGCCACCCACCTTTTCCAACTAGCTCAAAATAGTTTTCTGGCAATTTTGGTAGTTTACTATTTTTAGCAATTTTTCGGGTCCTGAAACTTTTGGAGCTGTTTTGAGGCCCTAAACGACATTTTTTGGTAAAATGAGGAGAAACATAGAATTTCCTTCGATGTTTCCCCCAAAATGAATCTCCTTGAAGATACCTTTCCAATGGAATATCATGTGCCTAAAACAGAGATCGTATGCAAAAGTTACGACCCAGAGAAGTTGATGTACCAACTTACCCAAACATAACTTTTGGTGCTTCATCTCCTAGGGTTAGGTTTTTAGATGTCTAGGGTTTTTGGCATTCCTTTTTATTCTAAAAATGCCTTCAGAGCCTCATTGTAATCATCTTTTTGCGAATGAGCCTAGCCATCACATCTCTTCTCAGAGATAAGTCGCCACCATTCCAACAAGCTTGTTTTCCGTTGCATTTTACAATTTCATCTTATTTCCTTATTGAATAGAAAACCAATTTTAATGTATCTATGTTATTTTGTGTTAAGAACCTGCTAATAATATGTATTCATTTCGTTCTTCTCATAAACTCTAGATCAGTGGTGTCAGAGCGGTTTACTCCTTGTCATCTTAATGCATGTTCCCAACGAGGTCGGAGTACAAAGAGTTGGGTCTCGAGCTTGTTTCTCTTGAGGACAAAAGCTCTCGCACACCCAAGCGACCTCTCATGGAAAGAGAAAGGAAATATGATGGGACAACAAATCCTTTCAAAATGTTTCTTGAGGAAGCCCTCATGCAACAGAGGAATGAGATGATGGATAGTTTCACTCATCCTTCGGCAGCTACCAACACAAGACACATATTCTTAGAGAGGAGGCGTCGCCCCCTTGAAGGTACAAATAAACTTCGATATTACTATATTTCAAAGTCATATAGACACAGATGTTGTATACAAGTGGTTGAATATACTAGAAGGGTATTTTTATGTCCATAACTTTTTGAATAGAGAAAAGATTACTTTTGCACTCCTCTAAGTCATTCCCCATGTCAAAGATTGGTGGGAAAATTTATGTGAGAAAAAGGAAATAGAGAAACCCTCATTATTTACAGTCATGACCACTTGGGAATCCTTCATGGATACTATTAAGGAAAAATACTACCCTATCGAAAGTTATGACGACCTGTATACCAAATGGACCACACTGTACCACGAAAGAGACCAAGCAGTGTCAGATTTCACAAATATCTTCTATACCTTGTGCACCGAGCTAGGTATCAAAGATTCAGAGTGACATATGGTGCTCAAGTATCATGGTGCTCTGAATAGATACATCTAGAACGAAATGGAATTTATGGAAATATCATCCTTGGGTGTGGCCTACCAATATGCCGTCAAAATCTAGTAGAGGCTAAAACAAAAGACGCAACAATTTGGGCCTGGGAACCCCTCACAAAAAAATTCAGGAAAGGGTGGCCCCAACCCATAGAACAAAGGACAGAGAAAATATGGACAGTATTAGGAAAACCAATCCAAGCCACAAGAAAATAAGGATGCCAGAAAGACAAAGAAAGACACCGAGAAGTGGTGTGACTTCCATAACAGCCCTTGGCATAACACTGTTGACTATCGCTCAAAGTAGTTTCTGGTGGCCAAAGTGAAAGCCTCTGAATCAGATGTGGGTTCTAACTCTGAGTCAGAACAAGAAATGGGAAGACAAATCATTGATGCAGAACCCAGTGCCACCATTGCTACCACCAAGCTCCAGCCTGGTGAACCAGATGAGCCAGAAGAAGAAGAGTGCCTCTTCCATTCACAGATGTGGGTAAAACGCACCCCGTTGCACTTCATCATTGATAGCAGTAGACAGAAGAAACTCATCTCAGCAAAGGTCATCAAGCAGTTAGCCCTACTGACAATACCACACCCACAAACCTACACTATTGGATGGCTCTGCCAAGGAAGCGATCTCCTCGTCAGCCAACAATGTCGACTGTCATACGACATCAAGCCCTTGAATGATGAAGTATTTTGTGATGTTTCTCCTCTTGCAGTTTGTGATGTTCTTTTGGGCCAACCTTATTTATGGAAACATCATGTTGTATATTAGTTTAGTCCTCGTAGTGTTATTATTACTTTGAACAATAAATTGTACAGGATACCTAAGGCAGTCCCACCTAGTGTTATTTCCTTGATTTTTTCTAAGCAATGTAGGAAGGTCATCTCTCAGATGGGGAATTTTGTCTTCTTTGTGATTCTCTCTCAGAATAAGTGAAAGATCACAACCATATCTAGGGTCTCTGCGGCCAACCTATCCACACAACAGAAGCAAGTAGATAAGGTCGTGGAAGAATACTCAGATATCTACTCCTCACCTACCGGGGTACTTCTGCACTTCCAGGTCAAGCACCCCATCAATCTGACCCCTGACACACCACTTCCCAATTGGCCAGTATATCACCACTCTCTGTTAGAGAATGAGGAGATCAAGTGATAGATCCAAGAAATCCTCCACAAGGGGCACACCTGTCCCATCTCATCACCTTGAAAGAGCCCAATCATGCTAGTATAGAAGAAAGATGGAACATGACGACTCTGCATTGATTAGAAACATTTGAATAAAATCACAGTCGAAAACTGGTACCCGATTCCCTAAATCGATGACCTCCTTGATCTACTCACATGGGCCAAATACTTCAGTATGATTGATTTGAAGTCTAGCTACCACCAGGTCCTGATAGAACATATAGATGTATGGAAGGCCACCTTCAAGTCAAAGGAAGGCCTCTTTGAATTGTTTTTTATGCCCTTTGGTTTGAAAAATTCTCCAGCCACTTTTGCAGTGGTGTATCTGGATGACATTCTTATTTACAACAAGACTTGGGATGAACACTTGCAGTATATTCAGTAGGTTCTGCACACCCTGCAGCAAGAAAAGCTTTATTCCAACTTGGAAAAATGATCCTTCAGCATGGACATGGTCCATTAACTGGGATACATCGTTCATCAACATGGTGTACAAGTGTATCCTGCCAAGATCAAAGTCATCCATGACTGGTCAGCCCCAACCACACTCACTGGTCTTTGGAGCTTCTTGGGCCTTGCCAATTTCTACCATAGGTTCGTGTTGGGATTCTCCCATATTGCATGGGCCCTTAGCCAAATAAACAAGGGTGGTAGTAAGGAGAAATTTACATGGAGATAGTCCCAACAATAAGTGGTCGATAATTTGAAGAAACTCTTGTGCTCAACCCCAGTACTTTCACTACCAGACCGGCAACAACCCTTTGAGATCAAGACAGATGCTTCAGACTATACTGTGGGCGCCGTTCTCACTCAGCAAGGCCACCCCGTGGCCTATCGTAGTGAGATACTATCATATGTTGTCTATAGGTACCCTACTTAGGACAAATAAATGTACTCCATTGTGAAATCCTGTCACCAGTGGAGACATTACATTCTTGGGAAGGAGACAGTCATCCACACTGATCAAAAGCCACGGTAATTCATGCAGACAAAAGGAAAATTGCATAATTATTTCCATAAAAAATGGTCCACATACTTGTAGTAATTCCACCTCAACATCAAGTATAAAAGAGGAAGTAACAACTATGTCGTGGATTGCCTCAACAGACCATCAGTCACAGCACTCACCATGGTGCTAGACTCTTACAACCATGAGACCTCTCGATGGCCCCAACTCTATGAGATAGACCTGGACTTCACCACCACCTACCAAATGTTGGGTGCAAACATAGTTGTCGATAATTTCCATCTTCAGGATGGGTTTTTGTGTCATCTGGGCCATATCTATGTTCCATCAAGCGAGCAGGAGAAGCTGATCTGGGAATCCCACTACAGTCGGGTGGAAAGACACTTCGGCTTCAAAAAGACAGTGACGATGCTATAGAAACATTTCTACTGGCCAAAACTTTGACAAGAGGTAAACAAGTATATCAGGTCCTGCACTACCTGCATTATTGCCAAACTAACCACTAAGAAATAGGGCCTGTACACCCCTCGTCCTACTCCTGATAGGCCATGGGAATCCATATCAATGGAATACATGTGGGGCCTCCCATCCACCAGGTGGGGAAATGACCATGTTTTTGTGTTTTTTGATCACTTTTCTAAGATGGCGATTTTGGTTCCTTGGAAGAAGAGCATTACAGTAGAGGCCACTACCAATCTCTTCTTTGAACAAGTCTAGGTACATTTTGGAATCCCACAAACCATTGTCTCATATCAAGACAGTCGATTTCTCAGTACATTCTAGTCAAGCCTCTAGTCACTGCTAGACACCAAGCTCACCAAATCCATGGCCTTCCACCCCCAGAAAGATGGCCAAACCAAGGTCATAAATCGAATGATTGCACATATCCTTTGCATGTATAATTACAAGCACCCTCACACATGGGATGAGATCCTTCCCTATGTCCATCATATCTACAACCGATCCCTACATAACTCAACCGACCACATCCCCTTTCAGGTGGGGTTGGGATTCCAAACATCGAGTCCCATATATGTTGCACTTCCCATTGCGGTCACCCCAACCGACTCATCTCTTGCTCCATCTGAAGCTTAAAAATCCACCCAGTTCATTGAGTGGATCCAACACATCCACCAATAGGTTCAAGATATCCTATAGAAGTCCAATGACAAGTACACACAGTGCCATGATCAACATTGGGTGCCACATAAGTTTCAGTTGGATGACAATGTTTGGTTGCACTTGCAGAAAGAATGCCTTACAGGACCCCATCAGAGGCTTTGCCCACTCCGTTGTGGGTCGTACAACATAACCAAGGCCATGGGGGATAATTATTTTGATCTCAACATTCCTCCTTTCCTTGGCCTGCACTTGGTGTTCAACGTGGATCTCCTTTTCCTTTATTTCCCACAATTATTGGACACCTCATAAGTAGCAGAACAGTTGACACCAACAGAGATCAACCCTGAATGCATACAACAACCATCCAATGATCATATTTTGGACACACAGATCAAGGGCACTCAACAACAAATGATCCATCTTTATCGAGTCGTCAAAGTAGGGCATCACCTACACCAAGGCAAGTGGCTCACCCGGGGCCAAATTAAGCTAAAATTTCCTCATCTAATGGGGAACTCAACGCAATGGAGACCATTGCTTCCTAAGGAGAGAGGATTGATGCAGGTGGATATCGGTGTCCACCCACCTTTTCCAACTGGCTTAAAACAATTCTCTAGCAATTTTGGTAATTTACTATTTTTAGCACTTTTTTGGGTCCTGAAACATCCGAAGATGTTTTGAGGCCCTAAATGACGTTGTTTTGGGAAAACTGGGAGAAACATTGACTATCCTTCGATGTTTCCCCCAAAATGAATCCCCTCGACAATACATTTTCAACGGGATATCATGCACCTAAGACAGAGACCGTATGCAAAAGTTACGACCTCGAGAAGTTGATGTACTAACTTACCCAAACGAGGCCCACATGACTTTTGTCATTTCATCTCCTAGGGTTAGGTTTTTGGATGTCTAGGGTTTTGGGCATTCCTGTTTATTGTAAAAAGGTCTTCAAAGCCTCATTGTAATCATCTTCTTGCGAATGAGCACAACCGTCACATCTCTTCTCAGAGATAAGCTGCCACCATTCCAGCAAGCTTGTTTTCCGCTGCATACAGTTTCAACTTATTTCCTTATTGAATAGAAAACCAATTTTACTGTATCTCTATTATTTTGTGTTAAGAACCTGTTAATAATTTGTAGTCATTTCATTCTGTTCATAAAATCTGGATCAATTTATCTCTCCCACCTCATGTAGGGGTCCCATTGACACAATCACTTGATCATCCACCCACTTCCCCAACAAGTCACACATTTGGGGGCACTACCACCATCACAGGAATAGGTAATTATCACAGTGGGAGTAACACTACCAACCAACAAGGCACATAGAACAATAAATAACCCACTCTCCCTTTTCCACCACACATCCCACCTCCATGTACACTGTGTGCCACTGTTGGACACCCTACAAATCTCTCTCCTTCCTTTCCCGAGTTACGAAAGCTCATTCCAAGCCACCTAACGACACAATTATTCCCTACACCAATCATTACACCGGCTATCATAGAACTATATTCTTCCAAACACAACGGTATGAGGACCAATCACACCTATGCTATTTGCTCACAGTATGGCCATTACACTCACCATTTCCTGAATCTCCCTCAATTTCGAGAAACCCTAGCAGTATTACATCAAACCACATTGTCAACATCCTCACAACCCATCTCCACTATATCAATGATTATTGACATTCAATATGTTTCTACGTCAGTAAACAAATGCATGAGATGACCTTGAACATTATGTTACCAGATGAATTATTAAACATATCAGTTCCCACTCTTCATTGAGGGATGGGCATGCCATAGAGCTTCCATCCCACCCATTCTGCCACAAGTACAACCCTAGATGGACCATGCTAGGCACAATCCCTCTCCTATGCCTAACCTCCTTCCTTTTACCTCACTATCCATGTCCATTCAACCACGATGCACAAAATTCCCACCAAACCCCCCAAACTCCCCTATAACACATATTTATGAGATTTCCCCTCCCCCATACCATCCTACATCCAACTCATATATGGATATTTGGTTCATGACATATAGTGAAGATTCGCAGTCCCCTCCGATAGGTCCATCCACCTCAGATTCGAATGATGATATCCAATCCTCAACCCAACCTCTGTAACATCCTTCTCTTACTCACACCGAGATAACTTATTCTTTGAGGACACTTTCTCCCAAGTAATCCTAATTATTATACTATTAAGAATTTCATTTTGATTATGAGGTGTTATGGGTTGATGACATGTTGTCTTGCTGCATTGACATAGACATGTGATATTGACTCGGTTTTACTGAGTTTGTAGGATTGTAGACCTCGAGGATGTAGAAGAATCGATGGAACCCCTTGGACTCTGGATCGAGTTGGGAAGTGAACTATTGGGGTTTGATTGTTTTATATGTGATATTAGTGCATTTGATTAGATGATATGATTATGGATATATTTCTGACATGATTCGTTGATGATGCAGGATGATGATAGCTTGCCGACTAGACTTACATGTGGAATAGAGGGGTCATGCACAACTACCAGAGATGTCGAGGGAGAGCTGTGGGTAGTAGCCCTGCCACAACCTACTACCACTCTCATTGTGGCATGAACTATAGGTTAAAAATTACCTAGTTTGAGAGGACCCATGATGCAGTGAGGCAAGACGTGGCAATCGTTCACGATGATTCTAAAGGGTGCATAATAAGTCAGGGGCCTTATTCCTTAGAGGCCCTTAGTCTCCCACAAGATCACTGGGTGGAGTATTGACTCCAAGTGTTTTTTATGTCTACCAAGTCATTCAAGAGGTGAGTGGCACCCTTGGAGCACGTGGTTGATCCTGAAGGGCACGTCGCACAAGAAAAATGGAAAGAGGCAAGTGTCACCTTTGGATCATGTAGTGCATCCATAAGGGTGCAACGCACGGTAGAAACAAAAAGAGGCAAGTGGAACCCTTGGAGCAACTAGTGGGTCTTGAAGGGTATGCCACGTTGTTAATTAATAAATGAATAAACCTAGATGGCCTTAGGATGAATAACGTGATAAGAAAAATTTAAAACAATTTCCCTAATAAAATGTTGCCCAACCTCAAAAATTAAAATCTAGGTCTGGGTGAAACTTGCGGTAAAAGAAAAATATGTTTGTAAAAATAAAAATAAAAATAAATAAATAAAAATGATAATCATCATTAATCATGTGTCGAGAAGGGGGTGACTAATTCTTTTAATTTATAAAAAACTTTTGGGGACAAAATTTTTTAAAAAGGGGAAAATAATTGTTTTGTCACTTATACTAATTAAAATTTATTAATTAAAAAGGGAAAAGGGAAAATGTTAATTTTCTACACCTGCCAAATAGAGTTTTAAATAAAAATGGAAAGAGGGAAATCAAAAAAATTTAGGAAACTAGGAAAAAGAGGGAAACATAAAAAGAAAGGGGAAACATAAGGAAAAATCGGAAAGTCTAAGTTAGTAAGGTATCTAGCATTTAAGAACTTTCTAAATTAAAGCCAACTAGTTAATTAATAAGGGGGAAAGTCATTAAAATTTTTAAGGGAATATGTGGACACCTAGGAGCGATTCTAGGAATGATTTTATGTTGGTGAGGGAAATAGGGGTAAATAATTAATTAATGAAATTAATTTATGGAGGAATGAAGGGGATAGGTGACACTTGTATGGGGAGGATTTTTATGGATTAATTTATTAAACTCTAAATTAAATGGGATTTTGGGAAAGTAAAGGACTTTGAAACTCTATATAATGGAGGGGAGAAGGATGATGCATCTCTTCTTCTATCCATAACGTTATACTGCAGAAATTTATACTTGAATGACTTAGCTTGTTGGAGTTGGGATACCCAGCTCTGTGATGAGTAGTAGCTCGGCCTTGCAAGGAGAGATGGGAGCTAGCGTTGGATGGGAGGTACCCCTAGCATTGGCTGGGAGGTACCAGTGAATTCTAGCAGGTCGAAAATAGGGAATTTCACGGAGCATGTGGGACATAAACTAAGAGCGGGCAACTTGGGCTATGGTACACTTCTTTTATTTCTGCATGGTAGATTTTTAGTATGATTTATGCTTTTAGCTCTGTATGTTTAATTGTGTAAAGAAAATGATTTTCTTAGCATTCAAGTTGATGACTAAAATTTTCCCCATAGCCTTAGCTCCATGTTGTTTGATTCCCATGGCCTTCGATCCCTGCTTGGCTTGACCGTCCTATGGTTTATTAATTTGTGATAATTGTAGTTATTTTTTTTCCTTCGTCCCTAGCTCATTAGTCCATGCCCGAGCAGTTGGCCAGGAGCCATATCTATGATCGTCTCTTCGGTGTTAATAGACCCATGGATCCAAATTCTCTACTTTTTTGTCTGTGGATGATGAGAGAAGGATGTTTTTCCCAACCATCTACCCTTGTCTATTGTTCCTGGTTAAGTGATTGTGTTGTGCCTTGTTGTGATGGATTACCTCTGTGATTGTTTTTCCCCTCCCACAGTGATCCACTTATGATTCTGTACATTTTAAGTCTGCATTTCTAATGATTCTCCTAGTGACTTATTGTGCATTTTCCCTTACTTCTGGTCTGCCCTGCTCTACGAATTAACTCGACATTTTTAAAAATTGTTGCTGAAAAATTTAGCTTTGCGTTGTATTACCTCCCCGACTACTTAACTCTATGATGTTTTTTTTTTTTTATGGCTTTATTCTCTTCTTGGTTTTTACCTCTGCACTAATGGGTGAATACGATTGAGACTACATTGTTGGTATTGCAATTTTTGTTTGCATACTAATCTGTGTGAGAGATATTTATGTTGGGTTGCTTCCTACCTCTAGCAGACCTATTTTCTTTGCATTATCATATTATGAAGGCATTTTCATTGCCTGATCTTATAGCTCGACATTTTTTTTACTTGACTACAATTTTACATTCACTTACATTGACTGTGATTTCACATTTACTTACATAGCCTACGATTTTACATTTACCCACCATGGACTACGATTATTTCTCTTATTCCTCTGCATTTTGCACGGATTAACTGTTACTTATTACATACTCGGATACCTGGATTGCTCAACTTGAATTTAGTTTAGATACAGTCAAATTTTCACAAGTAGCAATTAGTTTGGTTGATAGAGTTTTGAAGTTGCTTTCACTATGAAAATGGTGGCATGGCATCTGTGTGTAATGGTAGTGTTTTATTTCTTCCTATGTAATGTTGAATGATCATTATTTGGACATCGATATGAATAGCTTTCATAATGAATTCCTTCCCTTTCGACCAGGATGGGTTGCGGCATAGATTTCGCTTTTACTGCCAAATGGACCTCGATTTTTCAAGTTGTATTGGTTACATTTTCCTTGCACTAACCACAGAATTCTTGCTGTGAATGGCAGTGTTGGCCCCATGTTGACTACGTTTCAACCTGTAGATATTAGCGACCACTACCTTGTTCATAGTGAAAGAATGCCTATGTGTTGGGATGGATGATGATTTTGTTTTCATGTTTACCACAATGATTTTCATCCTTCCTTCCTTTTTTCAGTGATCTCACTACATGCATTTTAGATAACGAATTTTTTTGTGTGTTTTAGATGGCATGTTGTCATGGATATATTTATGGTAGCATCATTTGATGGCAGTTTTATTAATGGCGTAGGATAGTATGTTGACAGAAAATCCTTACTATAAGAGTGACTGCGATTTTCCCACTTAATATCCTAGCAACTTTTCCTTTTGGAAACTACAAGTGTTACCCTTACTGCATGATGATTTCCCATTTAATACCTACGTGTTCATTTAATTCATTTATTTTCTCATTATTACATGTCTTTCATTAAGACTACAATTCCCTATTTTCCATTTATTACCTATGTTCCATTTAATGATGGCGTTAATCTTTCGACAATTTACATTTTCTGCCAAGTGCATCTACCAATTTACAGTTGCCTGCTTGCACCTTTAATAGCAACTCTTTAGCTGATAGGTGTAGAGGGATGACTTTTTTTACACAGCATTTGATTTAACATTTTTGTAATGGATAACTTGTCCCTTAACCTCCTTTGATCAGTACAACATTTAATTTTATTGGACAACCCTTATGCCGAATAGACAGCCTTAATTTAATTAGACCAGACTTGTTATTTAGTTTTAATATTGATTTTACCAGACTTGTTAATTAAGAAGGTAATTATTTCTTATAGTGTTAGTATTGACTTAATTAAGCTTGCCAAATTGATTTGCATTCAGAGTTGATTTAGAGGGTACATTGATGACCAACTTATCTTTTAGACTTGCTCCATTTGATTGCATTTAATGTTAAAATGGATGGTACATTAAGAACTAATTGTAAATTAATATTGTTAACTATTGGGATAATTGTAGTTTGTGCCTTAGTATTGTTAATGTCATCTATGAGGTAAATTGCTAAACTAGATTGTAAGTAGTGATAAATTTAGATTTTGTCAATTCAGACTGTAATTAATGTTAATTAGATTAGCATGTATTGACTAAATTGTGATTTAGACATGTTGATTTAGAGGGTAAGTTATGCTACTTAGATTGATATCTATTGAATGTTTTAGATGTGATTAAAGGGTTGGGTTGTTGACAAAGTCATGTGTTGGCTTGCGTCTTCCCTTGTTGTCATCCTCTTTCATCTCTTCAAGCTATTGTTGGGGTTTGGGTGCAGTCTTGTGTCAATCATTTCACCTCCTAGCACGTTGTATTTTATTGAATCCTTGGTCCCATTAGGATCGTTGCGCCAAGGTTATTGATGCTTCTATTGTTGATTAAGGTTGGTTTCCATTGATGTCAACCCTATAAGAAATCCCCATGGCACAAGGCTTGGGTAATGGACCTAAGATTGTTTGATGTAAGGATGACTCATTGTTGTCTTGTCATGGTGGATAAGAAGTAAAAATGGATGAACTCCAAAGTGGTCCCCTTATGGTGAAATCCCTAATGGGAAGACACTTTGTGGAATGAGAGAACCCATGATTATTTGAGGAATAATGAGATTAAGGACAGTGAATTTGTGAGTGAAAATATCCTAGATGGATAGTGATTGTCATGCCATTTCCGGTGTTATGTGAAATGTCACATAACTCCTCACGGTTAGAGAGTTATGACCATATGAATTTGGAGAACCCTCATGAGTCTTATAGAAGCCCCCAAGAGTCAAAGTGATTTGCAGAAAGAAATTATTTTAAATGAAGAAGCCCTAAAATAAGGAAAGTGTAAGGCTACATGAAGATATAAATAAGAGACAAAGCTCACTCATAAAAACACACTTGTATATATTGTATATTTGTTTTCTTGTGTAAAGCTTCTTTTAAATACTTGTGGATACATATGAAGTGGAGAATGTTTGAGGTAGCACGAAGGGTTGATGGAGAAATTCTCGGATTCATAGAAAACCCCATTTTTTGAGGCATACGCGGGTTGTCTGTGTATAGTGTGTGTACATACATGGGTTGGCTATGTATAGGGTAAGTACGTACACGGGATGACTGTTTATTGGGTGAGTACATGTTGATAAATCCATGAAACTTGAGAAGATGAAGGTGTAGAGGTTCTAGATTTTGAGATAAATCTCCCAGGAAGGTCTAGAGTGCTCAGATACATCAGATCCATCCATTGGTTCAAAATGTATGTCCTATTTCTATGAATAGTTGGATTTTGATGTATGCGTGAGGA
>JASDQU010737976.1:184583-211160 GCA_032191745.1 Picea mariana
CATCGAGGGATTCTCAAATATATCAAATACGATCACAGAGTTGCAGAAGAAGAACAAGAAGTTTGTTTGGACTGAGAAATGCACAGAAGCATTTGGGAGGCTCAAAGAGATTTTGACAACAACACCAATACTAAAGGTCCCTGACATGGATGTAGACTTATTGGTATGCACTGACACATCCAAGGAAGGCTTAGGCGAAGTCTTGATGCAAGACGGACGAGTCATCGCTTACATCTTGAGGAAACTTAGAAGGCATGAGGAGAATTGTATGATGCAGGATTTGGAGTTGTTAGCCATTGTATATGCCTTGAAATTTTGTATGCACTACCTTGTTGGATGAAAATTTGAACGAAAGATGGACCACTGTGGACTACAACACATCTTTATGCAAAGCGACCTGAACACGCGACAATGACATTGGTCAGAGTTTCTTAGCGAGTATGACTTTGAGATTAATTACATAAAAGGAATAGTGAACCAAGTGGTAGATGCATTGAGTCGAAGACCATGCATCTTTTCGATGTTTCCTCTTCAGACGAATCTATGTGAAAAGATTATAACTTTACAACATTATGATGACTGGTACAAAGAGGTTGAGGGTTTTATTAAACAAAATACAATGATGGTACCAATATTTGAAGGATTTACGTCTAACGATGATGGATTATTGAGGTTTAAAAATTGGATTTATGTACCATCGAACGCCGAGTTGAGGAGCTTGATCCTAAGCAAGGCTCATAGAGTAATATTCATGGCTCACCCGGGAGTCATGAAGTTGAGGGAAGACCTTAAACCCTTATTCTTCTGGAAAGGAATGAAGGTAGATATAGTCAACTATGTGGCCATATGTCTAGAATGTCAGCAGGTAAAGGTTGAACATAGACATTCAACAGGATTACTACAGCCACACGTTATTCACGAATCGAAATGGGAGTTTATTTCAATGGATTTTATTGTTTGATTTCCACTGATGGCAAGGAGACATGACTCAATTTTTGTAGTAGTCGACACTCTGATGAAGAGTGATCACTTTATTCCTATGCATATGACATATCAGGCACTTGAAAAAGATATACTTTTCATCAGTGAGATTGTGAGGCTGCATGGAGTGCCTAAGAGAATTATATCCGATCGAGGATCAGTGTTTACTGGAAGATTTTGGATGAGTTTCCAAAAGGCCTTGGGAACCCAACTTAACTTTAGTACTGCATATCACCTGGAGACTGACGGGAAGACTGAATGAATGAACAAGACCTTGGAGGACATGTTGTGCATGTACGTGATGGACCAACAAAAGTGTTGGGAAGAATTATTGCCACTGGTGGAATTCACTTATAACAACAGTTACCAAAGCACCATTAACATGGCGCCTTTTGAGTTTCTTTACGGGTGACCATGTTGGACGCCTTTGAGTTGGTATCACCTTGAGGATAGGGTTCTAGTGGGACCAAAAGAGATCCAAGAAATGGAAGATGAAATGCAAACAATAAGACAAAGGACTAAAGAAGTGCAAGATCGGCAGAAGAGTTATGTCGATGCGCACTGTGTCGACTATAGTTACGAGGTTGGCAATCGAGTCTTCTTGCAGGTAAAACTACATAAGAGTTCAATCAAGTTTTGAAATGGAGATAAACTCCCTCCTAGGTTCATGGGACCTTTTGATATTGTGGAAAGGAAGCGGTCCTTGGCCTATCAACTAGCCTTTCCTGATTCTTTGAGGCATATGCACAATATTTTTCACGTATCTGTTTTGACACATTATATTAGTGATCCTACACATGTTATTGACATGAGTTACTTGCAAGTATCAGACAAGGAGGTTATCATGGCTGAGTCGATCCACATCCTGGATCATTACATTCGATAGCTACAACATCGAACAGTAGATCAGGTCAACGTCCAGTGGGACAACTATAGTCCACACTCCACGACCTAGGAGGATGCATATGATATGCGCTAGTAGTTTCCATTTTTGTTTGATAGATAGACTTATGATACTATGATACACATTATTTCGGCACTTATACTGTGAAACTTCAAGACAAAGTTTAGACCAAGAGGGGGTGTATGTAACATCCATCTCTTACGCACATTGAGTGAACTTATTCTTTGAGGACAGTTGCTTGCAAGTGATCCAGACTATTATACTATAGAATTTGATTTTGATTATGAGTTCTTACGGGTTGATGACATGTTGTTTTGTTGCATTGACATAGACAAGTTCTATTGACTCGGTTTTACTAAGCGTCCAGGATTTTGGACCTCAAGGATGCAGAGTTATCGATGGAACCCCTTAGACTCTGGATCGAGTCGGGGAGTGAATTATTGGGGTTTGATTGTTTTATATGTGATATTAGTGCATCTAATTAGATGATAGGATTATGTATATATTTCTGACATGACTCATTGATGTTGCAGGTTGACAGTAGCTTGCTGACTAGACTCACATGTGGAGTAGAGGGGTCATGCACGACTACCAGATATGTTGAGGGAGAGGTGTGGACAACATCCCTGTCATAGCCTACTAGCACTCCCGCCGTGGCTCGAACTGTAGGTTAATGATTACCTAGTTTGAGAGGACCCATGAAGCGGTGAGGGAAGACTGCGTCAGTCGCTCACGATGATTCTAAGGGGTGTGCAATAAGGTAGGGTCCTTATTCCTTAGAGGCCCTTAGTCTTTCATAAGATCACCTGGTGGAGTATTGACTCTAGGGTTTTTTTATGTCTACAAAGTCAGTCAAGAAGCGAGTCACATCCTTGGAGAACATGGTGCATCCTAAAGGGCATGCCGCACAAGAAAAATGGAAAGAGGTGAGTGGAACCCTTGAAGAACTTAGTGTGTCCTGAAGGGCATGTTGCGCGAGAGAAACAAAAAGAGGTGAGTGGAACCCTTGGAGCACCTAGTGCGTCCTGAAGGGCACATCTCTTTGTTAATTAATAAATGAATAAAACTAGATGGCCTTAGGAGGAATAACGTGATAAGAAAAATTTAAAACAATTTCCCTAATAAAATGTCACCGAACCTCGAAAATTAAAATCTAGGTCTAGGTGAAACTTGCGGTAAAAGAAAAATATGTTTGTAAAAATAAAAACAAAAATAAATAAATAAAAATTATAATAATCATTAATCATGTGTCGAGAAGGGGGTGAGTAATTCTTTTAATTTATAAAAATCTTTTGGGGATAAATCTTTTTAAAAAGGGGAAAATAATTGTTTTGTCACTTATACTAGTTAAAATATATCAATTAAAAAGGGAATAGGGAAAAAGTTAATTTTCTACACTTGCCAAATTGAGTTTTAAATAAAAAGGGAAAGAGGGAAAGAAAAAATAATTAGGAAACTAGGAAATAGAGGGAAACATAAAAAGAAAGGGGAAACATAAGGAAAAAGCATAAAGTCTAACTTAGTAACATATCTAGCATTTAAGAAATTTCTAAATTAAACTCAACTAGTAAAATAATAAGGGGGAAAGTCATTAAAACTTGTAAGGGAATATGGGGACACCTACGATAGATTCTAGGAATGATTTTAGGTGGGTGAGGGAAATATGGGTAATTAATTAATTAATGAAATTAATTTATGGAGGAATGAAGGGGATATGTGACACTTGTATGGGGAGGATTTTATGGATTAAATTATTAAACTTTAAATTAAATGGGATTTTGGGAAAGTAAAGGACTTCAAAACTCTATATAATGGAGGGAGGAGAAGGATGATGCATCTATTCTTCTATGTGTAACGTTACACTACAGAAATGTATATTTGACTGACTTAGCTTGTCTAAGTTGGGATACCGAGCTCGGTGAGGAGCGGTAGCTCGGCCTTGCGAGGCGAGTTGGGAGCTAGTTGATTCTCTGTTTAGTGTGTGTGGCCCCTTTGTGGGTCGAGGGGATAAGGGGGAAGAAGAGTACCCCTAGCGTTGGCTGGGAGGTACTGGTGAAGTCTCATCTGTTAGCAAGCGGGAGTTGCACGGAGTGTGCAGGACATCAACTCAGAGCAGGCGACTTGGGCTATGGTATGCTTCTTTTATTTCTGCATGGTAGATTGTTAGTATGATTTATTCTTTTAGCTCTATATGTTTAATTGAGTAAATAAAATGATTGTCTTAGCATTCTAGTTGATGAATGAAATTTCCCCCATAGCCTTAGCTCGATGTTGATTGATTCCCATGGCCTTTGATCTCTGCCTGTCTTGACCTTCCTATGTTTTATTGATTTGTGATAATTGTGGTTATTGTTTTTCCTTTGTCCCTAGCTCATCAGTCCATGCGTGAGCAGTCATCGAGGAGTCGGATCTACGGTCGTCACTTCAGTGTTAATAGACCCATGGATCCAAATGCCCTTCTTTTCTGTGTGTGGATGATGAGAAAAGGATGGTATGCCCAACCGTCTACCCTTGTTGATTGTTCCTAGTTGAGTGATTGTCTTGCGCATTGTTGCGATGGATTAACTCTATGATTTTTTTTCCCTTCCTGCAATGATCCGCTTATGATTCTCTATGTTTTAAGTCTGCATTTCTAATGCTTCTCATAGCAACTTATTGTGCATTTTTCCTTACTTCTGGTCTTCCTTGCTCTACGACTTAACTCTGCATTTTTTTAAATTGTTGCTGAAAAATTTAGCTTTGCATTGTATTACCTCCCTGACTACTTAACTTTGTGTTGTGTTTTTTTTTCATGGATTTATTCTCTGTTTGGGTTTTACCTCTACACTAATGGGTGAAGACAATTGAGACTACATTTTTTGGACTACGATGTTTCTTTTCATACTAATCTGTGTGAGGTCTATTTATGCCAAGCTTCTTCCTACCTCTAGTAGGCCTATATTCTCTGCATTATGCTACTATGAAGGCGTTTTCATTGCCTGATCTTATAGCTCAGATTTTTTTTTACTTGACTATGATTTTACATTCACTTACATTGACTGTGATTTCACATTTACTTACATAGCCTACGGTTTTACATTAACCCACCATGGACTACGGTTATTTCTCTTATTCCTATGCATTTTGCATGGATTAACTATTACTTATTACATACTCAGATACCTGGATTGCTTGGATTGAATTTAGTTTAGATACAGTAAAATTTTCATAGGTACTAATTAATCTGGTTGATAGGGTTTCGAAGTTGCTTTCACTGTGAAAATAGTGGCGTGGGATTTGTGTGTAGTGGTAGCATTTCATTTCTTCCTGTGTAATGTTGAATGATCATTATTTAGACAACGACATGAATAGCTTGCACAAGGAATTCCTCCTCTTTCCACCACGATGGTTTGCGGCATATATTTCATTTTCACTGCCAAATGGACCCCGATTTTGCAATATGTACTAGCTGCATTTTCTTTCCAGTGACCACAAAATGCTTGCTGTGAATGACAGTGTTGGCCCTGTGTTGACTATGTTTCAACCTGTAGATGTTAGTGACCACTACCTTGTTGACAATGAAATCATTCCTATGCGTTGGGATGGATGATGATTGTGTTGTCGCTTTCACCACAACGATTTTTATCCTTCCTTTTTTTCCAGTGATCTCAATACATGCATTTTAGATAACAATCTTTTTTTTGCATTTTAGATGGCCTGTTCTCATGGATAGATTTATGATAGAATTATTTAATGGTAGTTTTATTAATGGCATAGGATAGTATGTTGACAATAAATCCTTACTATAAGAGTGATTGTGATTTCCCCACTTAATAGCCTAACAATTTTTCCTTTTGGAAACTGCAAGTGTTACCTTTACTGCACGACAATTTCCCATTTAATACCTGCATGTTCATTTAATTCCTTTATTTTCTCATTATTACCTACATTTCATTAAGACTGCAATTCCTTATTTTTCATTTATTACCTGTGTTCCATTTAATGATGGCGTTAATTTTCCGACAATTTACATTTTCTGGCAAGTGTGTGTACCAATTTATAGTTGTCTGCTTGCGCCTTTAATAACAACTCTTTAGCTTACAGGTGTAGAGGGATGACTTGTTTTACACAACATTTGATTTAGCATTTTTGTAATGGATATCTTATCCCTTAACTACCTTTGATCAATACAACATTTAATTCAATTGGACAACCCTTATGTTGAATATACAACCTTAATTTAATTAGACCAGACTTGTCATTTAGTTTTAATATTGATTTTACCGGACTTGTTAATTAAGAAGGTAATTATTGCTTATAGTTTTAGTATTGAATTAATTAAACTTGCTAAATTGATTTGCATATAGAGCTGATTTAGAGGGTACATTGATGACCAACTTATCTTTTAGACTTGCTCCATTTGATTGCATTTAATGTTAAAATGGACAATACATTAAGGACTAATTGTAAATTAATATTGTTAACTAGTGGGATAATTGCAGCTCATGCCTTAGTATTGTTAACGCCATATGTGAGGTAAATTGCTAAACTATATTGTAATTAGTGATAAATTTAGATTTTTCCAATTCATATTGTAATTAATGTTAATTAGATTAGCATCTATTGACTGAATTGTCATTCAGACATGCTGATTTAAAGGGTAAGTTATGTTAATTAGATTGATATCTATTGACTATTTTAGACTTGATTAAAAGGTTGGGTTGTTGATGAATTGATGTGTTGTCTTGTGTCTTCCCTTTTTGTCATCCTCTTGCGTCTCGTCGACCTATTGTTGGGGTTTTGGTGTAGTCTTGTGTCAATTGTTTCACCTCCTAGTGCGTTAGATTTTCTTGAATCCTTGGTTCCGTTAGGATTTTTGCGCCAATGTTATTGACACGTCTATCATCTGGGAATGACATGATTCCTAATGAGGGGATCATGGCATGCCCTACTGGGTAGTGGTGAATGTTAACATGGTTGGATTTGGTGCCTTCTATGTGAGGTGTTTTCGAGCGTTGTAAGATTTATTTTGGCACATGGGTTGAACGACTTAATGCGTTGAGTTGACGTGCCTTGAGGTTCTAGTCTTTGGTCGTCATGTTCATTGTGTTGGGAGGGGGATGTTGTCTCTTATATTGTAGGCATGGTATTGTTTGCATCAGGCGAGTAGTCATTCTTCCTTGTATGTCTACGCATGTTTCACCCATTTTCCCTTTTGGAATTGCGTGGAGTCATAGTTGCATGTTGCCTAGACTACATGCTTGCATTTGTCATTAGTGATTTGGTTAAAATTTTGTTGTCATCACCTTCTTTCCTTTAAAAAACAAATTTGCACTTCTTCTTCACTCGTATTCGTAACAAAGAGGGGTCGTTACAACCTCTTTTCATATATGACTCACCCATTATTCCCATGAATCCCAACACCTTGATATCACCTAGTATAGACTCCTTGTACTTCTTCATCTTTCGGTCCGATGAAGATATTATGGAAGTATGTGTAGCATCTTGCCCACGGGATTCCTTTCACCACTGATAATTTTTTATGGATAAAAATGCCTTTCAACCACACTCTGACACCACTACATTTTCCATTGAAGCTAAGAAATTTATTCCCTATGGCCATGTGTACTGTTTCAAAAATGCAATACCTACACCTGACACTTTTGAAGAAGGCAATATGTCGAATATCTCCCCCATGATTAAAATTGACATCTCTTTCAAACCCAATGTCATGGAATAAATCACTCTCGGCTTCGCATGCTCTCTCGATGAAATCCTAGCATACAAATCCATTTTCCAAGAATTACGGGACGTCTTCACCTAGTCTTACACTGTGATTCCTGTATTAGACCCCACCATTGTAGAACATTGCATCAACACATGGCCCTATATTTCCCCCATCCACCAAAAGAAACGACCACTCCACCCTTCCAAATCCTTGGCCATCAAATCTGAAATAGATAAACTACATGTCATTGGATTCATCCAGTTGATAGTGTACACATCATGGGTTTCAAACCTAGTTTCTATCAATAAAAAATAGGTTACTATTAGGGTGTGCACCAATATCCATGACCTCAATGAATCCTATCCCAAAGACAACTTCCCTACCTCGTTCATTGACTAAGTGATCGATGTGTGTGTCAGTCATTAAGTCTTTTCACTCATGGATGGGTTTTTTGGATATAACCAAATTCAAATACGTCATGCAGACCAATACAAAACTACATTCACAACACCCTTGGGAATATTCACATATCCAGTCATGCCTTATGGAATCAAGAATGTTAGAGACACATTCCAACATGACATGAAATATCCCTTTCATCATCTACCTCACATTCTTCTTTCATATTTGGATGATCTAACCTCTCATTCCAAAAACTGCTCACAACACATCGAGGATTTACAGATCATATTTGAAGGATGTCGAAAACACAAAACTTGATGAAACACCTCAAATGTGTATTTTGTGTCATTGCGAGCCACCTTTTGGGATTCATCGTCTCCCAAGAAATTATCATTTTTGACCCTCTCAAGGTCCATACCATTAACTATATCCCTCCCCTTAAGAAACTATGTCTATTGCAAAGCCTCCAGGAAAAAGCTAATTTTCTACGATGTTTTGTTCCCTAGTATTCCATTTGTTCCCACAAATTGTTATGCTTGATATGATGTGAAATTCCATTCCAATGGCACCAACATGCCCAATATGTATTCAACTCTCTCAAAGAAGCACTCAACAAAGCACCCTTGATTACTCCCCTAGACTATGATAAGGATTATATCTTGTACTTGTCTACCTCTGAAGTTTTAGTTTCCAGAGTTCTTGTCCAAGTAGGAAATGACCAGAACGAACATGTCATTTAATATATTAGAAAAATATCTCATTTACCCCTCTCAAATAAAATCATGAGGAAAAATTTTCCCTCACCATCGTCCTCACCATTCAGAAGTTGGGTCACTTCATCCTACTTCACACTACCACAATAGTGGTTGATTCCAACCCTATGTGATATATGGTCAATTGTCACCAGATCAATGGGAAATTTTCTCATAGGATCATCATCGTCCAAGAATACTATCTATAGTTCACTACTCCCAAAAGAAAACAATAGCTCTTGTTAGCATACTGATGGTCGACTTGCCCTCCAACTCGTATGACCCCAATGCCAATGAAAACTTTTTGAATGAACATTTACTCCTTATTTCATCCAATGACCCATGGTATAGGGATATCTGTTTATATCTTCTAATGTAAAAATTCATCCCTCACCTCTCCTGAGGTGAACATTATTGAATCCATCACCAATTTTCACCCCATATCCTCATAGGTGAAGTGTTATATCAAAGGGGCACTGGCACCATTCTTTGATGATATCTCACCATTGAGGAATAAGAAAAATTGCTAAACGATTATCATAATGGAGCTTGTGGAGGTCACATTTCTGGCATGTCCACTTCACAAAAAGTAGTTCGTGTTGGTTACTTTTGGCCCACCCTATTGCATGACTACATTCATGTAGTGAAATGCCATGACAAGTATCAATTACATGCACACAAATCCCGAGCACCGCCTGCCCTTCCGACACAAAACCCCACCACCTCCTTGGGCTCACACGACCTCCCATTTTAGGATCATACACAGTATGGAGTTGAATAATCTCTGAGGATCCTATTGAGCCCTCAAAACCTTAAACAATAGGCCATTTTCCTTTATCGTACACACAATTTAAAATTTTTGAGGGTCTATTTATCCACACAGATAAATCCACGTCACTTTCGGCTAAGTCAGTGGGATAAAAAACCTTGAATGGCATGGATTATTACACTTTGGGACTCTAGGCTTTGGGAGTTTCGAAAACAATACATGATGGTCCTATCAAACTTTGAAATAGAAGATGGTCGAACAAAAGTAAGGATCGACGGTCCTCAACATATGTTGATATCTATGACTTAGAGATGTTTCGGGCCTCCGCACTTCGGGATATTTACCG
Organism: Picea mariana; assembly: GCA_032191745.1. Classification (NCBI taxonomy): domain Eukaryota; kingdom Viridiplantae; phylum Streptophyta; class Pinopsida; order Pinales; family Pinaceae; genus Picea; species Picea mariana. The sequence continues at coordinate 194,445 of JASDQU010737976.1, forward strand.
AAGACAATATGAAACTACCCCAAATTTGTGAACTCCTAACAGATAGATCAGACACATGGCACTTTCTTAAGATCAATAGTGTATTTGTAATTTGCGATTCGGGATTCATAAACTTCCATAACTCAACAAATCAGATCCTTTGGATTGCCAAAATGGTGAGATCGTGAAGGGAGTGATCAATGGTCCACCTATCCTCGTGAATTGATAGTTGGGATCTACTCCAGACTTCGAGAGTTATCAAACCAAACATACTTACACCTTTGTTCCTCTGGGGTACCAAATATATGAACTTCAAGACATGATGACACATGTCTCTTCACACCGACGATTAAGATTCATTCCGGGATTCGGAACTTCGGGAAGATTGTACACTTCCACAATCACACTCAAACTCTTCCGGACAGTCAAACATTCCAACCACTCTAGTTTTGTGGACACATGTCACCAAAATCACGTGTTCCATATATTCGTAAGTTCCCTAGACTTTCAGAAACTTTCTTCCTTTGCACACAACACATAGAAACATTTGAATACGCGAAGTCCGAAGGACTTCAAGGGTTAACACCCATTCTACTTTCCCAGATGTAATGTCTAGGAAATATTTAACTCATCCTCGGGTCGATCTTGTCGACTTGGCCTTGAAAATTAAATGATTCCTCCCTTCAAATATTCTGGTCATTATTTGTCCGAATATTTTAACACTCAAATGATTTGGGTCTCTGACGCACACCTTGTGCTTCACAAAAAAATTGACACTAGAATATTTTTAAGAACTTTTCCCACACACTCCTTGCATTCATCTTCTTCGAGAATCCTCAAAACACTAACTAATTGTTGGCCATATGCACACATTTCAAGGGTATTCTCAATCTCTTATACTCAGATGGGTATATGTGCACACCTTGCACTCACTCTACACAATTTCACATTATCTATTATGAGCTTGCGAGTCTGAAAACGACTTTTTCTTCACACTCCTTGCATGGCTATTGTGCACTCTTTGCACCAATGATTCATAAGATAAACAATTGAAACTTATATAAAAATACAAGTTCATTTAATTAACCATGAAATGAATACAAAGGAATATGGAAAACAAAAAGAAAATAACATGACATTACCCAATTAACTCATAAGCAACCATGTACAAACTGAAAGTCTGAAAGGAATCCTCATCTCTTATATTACTTCAAAAAATAAATATTACAAATAGTTCTTGTATCTCTCAACATCTCCTTGAAAACAATTCTCAATAATCTTCAGCAACAAAATACAATTATCTTCAACAAACTCATTTGGGCATAGATTACATATATTTATACACAAAGGGGCTTCTTGAGCCTTACTATTGACTATGCTAGTGCTATCATATCATAATTAAAACATTATACCACTAAGGATTATTACAATAAATGCCATTTACAACCTAGATATGAGTCATTTCTAAATATATGTACAATAATATAGCTTATTAAATACATTAGAATCGTTTGCGATCTCATACAATGTCTCTTTCCTCAAAGCATTAAAGGCTCCTTTAATTACAATAGTTTCAAATTATCAGATTGATGCACTCTCCTTGGGTCTCAAAACAATTTGAACATGTGCACTTGATGTTGATTTGTCCTCCACTTGTCTTGATGAACATTGTTGATGATTCCCTTGCATCACCTTCTCCATCTAGTCATCAATATCGTCCCCTTCTGTAAGTGGGGCATCGATTTCATGACTTGCAACCCCCCATCCAACAATGCACACAAGTATATTGTGTTCACTTTTGAATACTTTACCAAATGGAAAGAATCCATGCCCACTTTCAAATATACATAAGACACGACTGCTCATTTATTCTTCAATTGTAAATGTGTTGAACCTCCACATAAAATATCTAGCTAGAAAATGACATACATAGTTTGTAGAGAAAATATGAGAAGAGAGAAACAAGAGATAAAGAATGGAAGAATTCTCATTAACTAAATGAATGAATGATAACATGGACATGATATAATGTTTATAACTCAATGGTGCACTAGAGTAGAATCCAATGCACCATAGTGGTGGTCTAGAGTGCTCTAGACACACACCGACAATTACGATAGTAAACTAGCACCTAGTCTAGTCTCTCAAGAAATTATAGGAGTTAACTACCACCTAGTCAGAGTTAACTACTCTCTTGGTCTTCAGTTAACTAACTAAAATAGAGTGAAGTGAGGAGGAGATCTGGGAATAATGAGTAATGCACTAGTTTGGTGATAATCCCAAGGATAATGCAAATTAGCTGGTGATGATCCCAATGTGGCATCTAGACTCCAGTCAACTAATCAAATTGAAGTGTGAACTAAAGAGAATATTCACCTAGAGGAATGTTCTCCCTAGACTATAGGATACTGAATTGGTCCCAAAAACAAGGCCATGTTAGGTACCCAAATAAAAAATATACACTAAAATAAACATGGAATCAGAGAAAACCTCATGGGTAAACCCCCCCCTCAAAGTACAATGTATCTTAAACAAAGAACCGATGGTTGCTAAGAAACTATGTCCTTCAATCTAAGATGACTGTGTAGAGAATAAAACTTCTTCTCAGTGAAGGTTTTGGTGAATATGTCTACAGTTTGTTCTGCTGAAGAGAAATATAGGTCAATGATATCCTCATGTACTAAGTATCAGATGTAGGGAATGTGGATATTGATCTACTTCATCTATTGCGTCTGAACTAGATCTATGCAGAGCTTTAGATCTCTCTGGCTATCACACCATATAATGATCGACCAATGAAACTAAATTTACAACTCAATGAGAAAATGTTGTAGCCACATAAACTGAATGGTTATGTTAACTACCCCTCTGTACTCTGCCTTGTTTGAAGATACATAAATAACATCTTAATTCTTGCTCTACCAATAGATAGGCCCAGAACCAAGACTAAGTGAGTAACTAGATGTAGACTTGCAATCAATGTTATCACCATCCCATTCAGAATAATTGAACCCGATGAGGTCCAATGTAGATTCTATTGCACAATGAATCCCAAAGGTGATGGTGCCCTGTATGTATCGAAGGATATGCTTTGTAACCTTATAATGTATCTCATGCGGCTCTTGCATGAACCTAATCCAATTGCATAGAAGAGGTCTAGTCTAGAGTGTGTGATATATAAAAATCTCTCCACTAGTTGTCTGTATAGTGTGTTTTCCACCAGTGGAGTGTCCCTTCCATCCTCAAGTCTAAATTATGATAGGAAAGGTGTCGGGGAAAACTTGCAGTCTGTCATGTGAAATCTCTCAAGAAGATATCATGCATAATTATCCCGAGATAGTTTGATTCTTGATGTATCCTGACTGATCTTGAGTCCAGGGAAGAAATATAGTGCACCCATGTCCCTCATCAAGAACTTGTCATGTAGAATCCTCTTGACTGCAGAAATCACTGAAGTCAAGCAACCAACGATAAAAAAATCATCAATATACAGAATTAAGAGTAGAAGTGAATCAGTCGTCCTGAGCATGTAAACATTCAGGTGTGACTTACAATGTACAAATATTTATGACAGCAGGTGGGAGTCCATCTTGTCATACCATGCCCTTGGGGACTTCTTCAGGCCATAAAGAGACTTCTTCATTTGACAAACCAAATATGAATCCTCCACAAATCCATGGGGTTTCTCCATACATATCCCCTAAGAGAGAATTTCGTGAATAAATGCATTCTTCATGTCCATATGATTACTTCCCATCCCTTGGATGCCACAATGGAAAGTGTCTAATTTATGGAATCCATACTCAATACTGGAGCAAAAGTCTCATCATAGTCAATGTTTTGTACCTGTTGAAAGTGTTTGGAAACTAGCCTAGATTTGTATCTTCTAACCTATCCATTTGTTGTTCTCTTAGTCCTATAGACCCATCTGCATGTGACAATTTTTATTCCTGAATGAAGGGGAACCAGATCCCAAGTTTGGTTCTCCATAAGGGATTTGTACTCCTCCTGCATGGAGGATTCCCAAAATGGATTTCCAACAACCTCTTCATAGGACTATGGATCTAAATACTAAACCAAGAAAATATGATTGGGTGGCATTGATTCAGTGGTAATGAGTGAAAGAGGAGGCTCTTCAAAATCATATCTAGTCCTCCTAGTATCAACTGGATCCATAACAAGATCTATTTCATCCTGAAGAGTAGTCTTGTCCCACTTCACCCTCTTCTCTAGCTCTGTATCTTCATCCGCATGCACTGACTCTGCATATAACTACATTGACTCTATATCTGGATCATATGGATTCTCTGAATCAGAAATCTCATCTAAATAAGAGTTGACATGTGCATTCTCATCATCTCTGACATGTGGAAGAACAAAAGTGTATGCATGCAAATGTTGAGGTACATGTGAGACACTTTCCTCGAATTAGACACTTCGCTCAATGATGAGTCGGTCCAGGGAAATATGAATGAGTCTTTATCCCTTCACACCATTGAGTTATACATCAAATATACACTATGTTCTCTATGGATCAAGTGCCTTCCTCTTTTCAGAGGGAATCTGGACCCATCCACGAGAAATGAATACACAGAAGTGGGTGTTGGGGCTCAGAAATGTCCTATTTTCATCCACCTTTCCCTTCATCATTATCCACATTTCATTGCCCCATTAACCTTTCATGATTTCATTTCCATAAATATACTTGGGTTTCACCTTACTGTTCTCCACTTTATTCATTTTAGTATTTAAAAGTAATTTGTGATTAAATGTTAGAAAATCAACATGTTTTCATATATATCTGAAATATGTGTGATCTTTGTAATGTGTAGGAATATGAGAAGGATTAATTCAAAAGGACTTCTCCAATACTTCCTCTACCATTTCAAGATTTGAGGAGATAATTCAATCCCATTCCAAGAAGAAGATCATGGAGATTTGGTTGGAATATCTTATCCAAGATATATAAGATATATGTGAGGATTTGAAGGGATTATATTTTGTAATAATGGGAAATAGGTTGAGAGAAAAGTGGATCTGTAATAATGAAATGGTTATCTTATCTTCAAGGCTCTCCTGTATAAAAGCGAGTGATCTCTCTTCATGAGATTTCAGTTGTAAGTAGAGAATTAGAGTAATCATTAATGGTAGCCATTAGGATTCGAAAGAGAAAGGGATTCTTAGATTTGATTCATCATTTTGGTTTTCATGCTTTCATTATTCTATTATGAAGATTGACTTGATTATTGAATGCAAGATTTCTTCATTGGTGAGAGCTCTCATATGTTGTTGTGTCATTTAACTCTTCACTTCTTGTATCTTCCTTTCCTTCATGTAGTTCTCCATTTCTAGATTAATTTACTTCACGCAATTTCCCATTCCTAGATTAATTTCATTTACGCAACTAGATTAATTCAATTCCAAGTCATGTGCTAGATTAATGATTATATTTCAGTCGTGTGTTAGATTAATGATTCTAATTCAGTCGTGTGTTAGATTAATGATTCTATTTCAGTTGTGTGTTAGATTAATGATTCAATTTTAGTTGTATCTTAAACATTAGATTAGATTAGTCCTGCTTCAATCTTGCATATACTTTGTGTGTGCTTCATCAGTTTACGAACCACGGGCTGAGAAATTAGATAGTTGGTCAAGTAATACAACTTAATTAATACAACATTAGTTCAGCCCAATATAACAACTGTTGTTCCCTTGTCACTATTGTTGTTCCTTTTGCTATTCATTTGAACCGAACAATTGTTGTTCCTTTTGTTACGATTGTTGTCCCTTTGCAAGGGTTGCATCTCTGAAGGATGAGTATTGAAAACAGAAGGTAAGAACCTTTGTAAGAAACAAGTAAAAAACTTACGCCAACGCCTACCTTTGGATGATGCATAGAGGTTATATTTTAAGACATCTTTAAAGCCCAATAGTGGGTCACTTCCATTTTGAGGCCACTTCAAGCCTTGTAGGAGGTCTTATCCTTGACAAATCTATGGGAAGATATGTTTTGTATGTAGGTTTCACAATTGAGTGATTCAACCCATAATCTCTATTGCAATGACTTTTCATGTAGCATACAAAATGCCATCTATTTTAGAGATCTATTTTTATGCTCAACAACTCCATTTTGTTGTGGAGTATAAGAAACCATGTGCTGCAACTAAATACCAACCTCATGGAAAAGATTTTGTATCTCATGGTTGATATACTCTCCCATATTATCTTTTCGGAGGACTATTATCTTCTTTCCTGACTATGTTTCAACAAAGGCTTTCAAATCTTTGAGGTGTTGAAAGACCTATGATTTTTTCTTGAGAAATAAAATCCATGTGAAGCATGAGAAATCATCAACAAAAATGAGCATGTACCTTGGTTTATTGATTAATGGATGCGGAAAAGGGCCCATTATATCACTATGGATCAGATCTAAAGGAAAGGAAGCCTTATGAGTCTTTCCTTTGTCGAATTTATATTGAGGGTGTTTTCCAAGAACATATCCCTCACAAATTCCTTTGAAGAAGTGGATGTAAGGTAGAAAATCAACCATTCCCTACTTGCTTATTTGTTGCATATATCTGAAATTTAAATTCCCAAACCTTTCATTCCATATTCTACTGCTTTAATCAACATGGGTAAGCAATAATGTAGAATCTGGTTCAATAAATTCAGAAAATGTGTAGAGTTTGGATTGATGATTTAGCTCACCAATACCAACCTTGGAATTTTTTTTCATGTCATAAGTATCCACAACATCAGTTGTGAAGATAAATATCTTTCTAGTTTTTTAGTTAGTCATTTTATACATAAAGAGAGGATTGGCATAAAGTTTGGGAACATGTAGCACATTCTCGAAGCTTCCATTTGTGACTTCAATTCTTCCTTTGTCGGTGACCTCGATTGGAGAGTTTTCCCCCATCAAAATAGGAGGAATTTTTCATGCATCCAATGAGAATCATACTTATCTTTTGGACATGATGTGGTTTGATTCTCCTCAATCTACAACCCAAGCATCAGGAGAGGAGTTGATGGAAATCAAAGAATGGATAAAATTTCCTTTCTTGGGATTCTTATCTTCTGGCTTCTTATTATTGGCACCCTCAGGAATGCGATCTCCAAGATCATTTTTTTGAAGTATTTGGGCCATTTGATCAATCTATTTCTTCATACATGTGGGTTCTAGATGAAATCCTTTATGTAATTATGTGCATTTCTCCCATTTTCTTCCCTTTCCACCTTTGGATCCAGAGGCTTCATTGAAAGATTTTGAGTACCCTTCCTTATATGGATTTGTATGTTCTTTCCTTTTTTATTTGTCTTTAGATTTATGATTTTTATGACTACTACCATATTGCATAATAAGTTCATGCACCTTTGAGACTTTCATTTCTCCCATAATGACGAGCTTATTCTTATCTTGTGTCAGAGACTCGATAAACGCCTCAAGAGAGAGCATCTTCTAACTGGATCTAGAGGTGAGCCTAATCAAATAAAATGTGGATACAAAAACTGAGTATTCCAGAGAAAGTTTGGAGAGAATGGTAAGAACCATTTTTTTTTCCTCCTTATGTTTATCAACCCCACAAGCCTTGAGTTTCGACAATAAATCCTTATATTTGGTAAAGAAATATTGGAGATTGTTGAAGGTTTTTGGATCCAAAGTGAGAAATTCCACGTTGAGCATGTGTCCCGTCATCTCCTCCTGTTTGAAAAAAAAACCTTCCATGGTGGTATAGGCTTCATTGGGGGTTTTACAGGAGGATATGTGAAAGAGGAGTTCATGATAAATGAGACTGTAAATAGTTCCAAACGCTTCATACATTCGATTTAGATACTTGGATTTTTATATGGATGATGTGGGTTTGGTCTCTATGTTCATGGTTATCCTGTATAATCCTCTACTTATAAGATGCATTATCATCTTCTCCTTCCATGTAAATAAATTGTACGGTGTAAGAATGGATTGTTTTGGAAATTTCATTTTTCCATTGTCTTCAATCTCCAGTACCTGCAAAAAGAATTTGGTGTGCATTTTTCCTAGCAATATGTCATCTATGATACAATCTAAATGTGTTGAACCTACACATAAAATATATATATAGAAAATGACATACACAGTTTGCAAAGAAAATATGAGAATGGAGAAATAAGAGAGAAAGAATGGAAGAATTTTCATTAACCAAATGAATGAATGATAATTTACACATGATATACTTTATATAACTCAACTAATGCACATTGGAGGAGAATAGAATGCGCCATAGTGGTGTTCTAGAGTGATATGGAAACACACTGATAGTTACATGAGTAAATTTCCACCTAGTCTAGTCTCTTAGGCAGTTATGGGAGTTAACTGCCACCTAGTCTGAGTTAAGTATTCTCTCAGTATTCAGTTAACTGACTGAAACAGAGTGAAGTGAGGAGGAGATCAGGGAAACATGAGTAATGCACTAGTATTTTGATAATAACAAGTAAAATGCACATTAGCTATTGAAAATCCGAATGTTGTATGGTGATGATCCCAATGTGGCATCTAGACTCCACTCAACTGATCAAACTGAAGTGTGAACTGAAGAGAATATTCTCCTAGAGGAATATTCTCCCTAGGATATAGGAGACTAAATAATGACCAATAAAAATATAGAAAAACTTAGGAAAAATAAGTCCTAGGTGTCTGTGAAGTATCTCCAACATAAATCACGTCATTTCCTACTTCAAAAACCCCCACCAGCTGGTGTCTGACCACAAAAAAATTTTAGAGATTGAATTTTTCACTGAACTCTTCCATAAGCTAGTCTTTAATCATGAATTTGCATCCCCCTACTACCCAAAATCCAATGGGAAAGTATAATTAGTCAATAAAGTCCTCAAAACAATGTTGTAGTGAACGATATAAAAACATAATGCCTACTCACACTACATGCTTTTCTCGTCCTTATAGGAATATCGCACCGCAGTAAAAAATTCCACTGATTTCACACCTTTTCATATCGTTCATGGGATGGAATTTGTCCTTCCCATAGAATGTGAAATACCAACTCTACGCACCACAATCAAGCTCCTTGCATATACAAGTCCCATTCAACAATGATTGCTCATTCTTGAATCTCTCAATGAGGAAGGAAGTTCCTCTCTACAAAATAATGAAGATGCCAATAAATGGTCCAAGGCTATCTTCGATTGTCAAGTTAACCTTCATTCCTTTACTTAAGGATACCTTGTATTGGCCTATGATATTTCACACGACACTATAGGCCATGGAGAATTTGAATCTCTTTGGAAAATTCCTTATATTATTCATCATTTCCTCACCAAAAGCACCTATATTCTAGCTCATCCTGAAGGAGGCATGCTTAGGGACCCTATCAATGGGTTATACCTGAAAAATTTCTACCCTCAAGTGTAGCCACTCTACATTAGGTTCGTATTCAATTTTCCTAGTGTTTTTATTCTTTGTTAACCACATTTTCCTACCATTCCATGGGCCTAATCTTGTTTCCTTGTTTTGACATATGAATCCTACATTTTCTTACCATATCGAGTATACTGATGGTGCTAGTCATTGGGCTTAGATATCTCTTTGGAAACTTGGGCCATTTACACCTCGAATCATGTGGTACTTCTCTCCAATGGCATATGTCTTAGGCCTACCAGTAAAAACCAAGATGCATATGTTGCTATCATTGGACTCCTCTCAGATGCCAACCAACTCCCTATCTGTCACTTAAAAATCCTCTTAGATTCCCATATTATTGTCGTGCAGTTAAACAATGTGTATCATGTATGTGATCCATTATTATACCATTGTTCGCACAAGAGAAGACCCAAGGTTCAACTCTACAACAACACACCTGCACAACCCTAACTACTAGCCCTTTCAGCAACACTTGCGAAGTAGATAAAGTCTCACCTAAGGTAGAGGTAGGGGTGGTTGCAGGACTCAGGTGTCTACAACCTTAGCTGAGACACAAATCTCTGATTATAATACTTAATAGAGCACTTAGCACCGTCATTTCATCACTATTTAACCAATATATACTTCAAAGATTAAACAAAGCATCACAACATTCACCCAGATATAATGTATCTAAGAACTTAGAATAAAGAAATAGATTAGATCTTGCAGATTCGAGCACTAAGCAAGTTCACATAGGTCAGATCTAGCATCCAGGGTCATCATAAGAACAAAGCACAAACATATCTATCTATCTATCTATCTATCTATATCAAATCACTTAGCAAGTAAATACATAAACACATCATAACATCGCATAGAGCATAATAACACAGTATCTGCGTGGTTCACCCCCACCATGGGGATACATCCACTAAATATTCTTATTTATTAGCTTCAATTATTCATCTACATTCACAGAGCCACAAAACACTACTCCTCATAGGACAGAAGATCTGTGCGCAACACGCTAGATCCTTCATCCCTGATCTAGGTCTAGCACAAAGCCTTTCATAGTCTATTACAACCACTTGCACTTAGCTCTACAAGTTGCTCAGAATATGCACAGAGCATATACAAACCATACTTTCACTTATTACTTATCTTATCGGCCAGACTACTTATGTCACCTAACTACTTATTTATACTTTACAAAATATGCCTAAACATGGGTAAACCCATAGGCCGACATCCCATACCCATTACATAATCCCAAATCCAAAAAACGACCCAAAACGTGGTCGATATCCTGTGATCTCTGCTTTGTCTTGTGCTTTGTCTTCGACAGGCTATCGAAGTCCAAAAATAGGTCAAAATTGACCAAGGATCTTCCAAAACTTGGTCAAGGGCCAACAAGCCTCCAAGACGCACCTGTGACTCATCCTGAGTCACTCTAGTCTAACTAGTTCTGCTTCAAATGCCTCGAGCTTGGCTCGAGCTGGTTCGACTTGTTGTTGTTCTACAACCTCTTGTTCAATGAACTCTTAGATGGCTGCAACATTGATAGGTCCCTCTAGACGTTGTCCAGCTGTAGTGAAAACCTTATCTAACTATGCTCTTTGGTCGTCCACCTTTGTAAACAGTTGGTAAGAGTTTTCTTGTACAGGTTGGAGTTTTTGAGTTACCTCCATAACTCTACTCTGGATAGTGTGGATTTGTTGCTGGGCGGTCCATTGTTCTTACAAGAGCTTCATTCTTTCCATAGCTGATAGGGGCTTCAGTTGCATCTCTATATTTTTGTTTTGATACTTCTCCTCTTGGAGCTGCAACTCCAGTGCCTTCATTTCTGGTTTCTCCGTGAGTTGTTCATAGGTCTGGGAACTATGATCAGTGAGTTGCTTGCATTCCATGGTAAGATCCCATTTATCCTTTCAACTACACTCAGGGTGGTTTCTTCTCTTTGGTCTCTTACATCTTGTGGGGTCTCAGGTACAGTGCGTAGCTCCAAATCTTCTATGTGTTGTTGTAGCTACTGGATGGCTTCTGTGAGATGGTTCACTTGCTATGTAACTTGGTCTTCTGCCTTGATTTCTAAGACTATCACAGAGAAAAGTGCTCTTTTGTCTGCTTCTTTTACTTCAAGTTGCTTCACGAGCAATTGTTCCTTTTCTTGTTATAGTTGTTCTTTTTCTTCATCAAACTTCGCATGAAGAGGAAGCTTTTCATATTCTGGAGCATTGCATTGGTCTAAGAGTACTCCTTGCACTTGTGTCAAAGGCTAGGTGGCTTGCTCTATTTCTTCCTATGCTCGTTGAAGGTGACCTTCGACTGTATTGGCTAGGCGGTGGAGTTGGGTTCAATCATCTCCTAATTTTGGTTCTCCCGGTGCAGTGGAGACTGCGCGGCTGGACTGTAGGGCCTACTGTACCCCTCAAAGTCCAATCTCAATTTGATCATACATATCCTCTTTCTTTTCTTCCTGTTTCTCTGTTATTTCTAGTGAAGCATCTTGCAGGGATGCTATGAAGAAGTCGAAGTCATCAGAGGTGAGGAAAGTCTGCATCTTGGTCATGGTGGCCTCCGATTTCTTTCCAGAGGAAGGTTTCAGAGGAAAACCTTTCCTCTTCTTAAGGGGATCAAGCTCGTCTCCTTGCTTCTATTCAATTTTTTTTTCTTTAACTCTTCTCCATCACCTCCTTACTCTGGTGATATGGAAGAAATTTTCATGGATGCACTGTCTAATTCTTTGACCTTTTTGGTATTCTTTGTCTTGCTAGATCCAGGTGTATCCTGTGTTTTTTCTGGGCTGTTGATGTCAGATATCTCCGCAGGCTCTGCTAGAATAAGGAGGTCCACCGACCAATCCTTAGTGATCTCCTCCAAGTCCTCCTCCATCAGATTATAGTAGGATTGAAGATGTTTCTTTTGTTCATCGATATGCGCTGTGATGTAAATAAAATGTTGATCTGCGATGAAATTCGTCAAAGGCCTGAACCGGTGTAGAGTGTTAAGAGTCATTTGAGGCTTGGACTATATGGATATATTCATCTTATTGTAGTAGGTATGAAAAACAACATTTGACTACCACTGTTTATTCATATCGCTTGAATACCACAGTGTATTGAACCTCACGACCAACAGCTCAAATGGCTCGATGTCCGGGAAGGTCGCACCTTCCAACATCTCCCAAGAAATAAAATATATAAGGATAAACAACTAGCTAAATTGAAATCCATATCCTTGATCATGTGCTTCTCTGCAGTCGAGTTGCAACTAGTTCACCAGGTACTTTGCCCAGTTCATCTGAAGGCCTTCCGCGCACTTCCCTATGAGGTTGACTACAAAACCAGTGACTTGGGTAGGTCAGTTATTTCTTACTAACTTCCCTGCAATCAAATGACATGTGAGGTGCACTACGCCACTCTTCATAGGAGATACCTTGTAGCCTCACGTTCCCTTTTCGACACCACCATAAGCGTCCTTGATCTTCTATGCTAGAGCACGATCCATGGCTTTTCCAGGGTAAAACTCTTATGGATCAAGTCCTTGCATACTCAACCCTGTGATCCGGTTGATCAACATCATATCAACTATTATACAATGATTTAGCCTCAAATAGCCGCCATGGTAACAAGAAAGAAACAACTTGACATAGGCATTGAATTCCTAGTGTCTACCAAAGTGAGGAATCTTCATGACGTTCAGCAAGGTGGACTGCGCAAGGTTCATATTCCATGCCTGGGGGATTATCTTTGAATTATTCCCCTTATTTTTGGCCAGGTACTTATCTGGGGAAAGCATGTTATAGAATTTTCAATCTCTGAGGTTGAAGTCACTAAAATTCAGCGCTGCAATCTTATCTTGGTCTGCTCAAACTGCATGTATACCCTTTTGGAGGTATGCCATAATCAAGGTGTATTCGACATATCTAGGCACACTGTCTCGATTTACTACACTACTTAGAGGTGGAATATAGGCAGGTAATATGGTTGGGATCAATTTGGCATTCGCTAGATCATCCCTGTGCTTGGTTCTCTTTTCATCTGATGGTCGGGATGGTCCGTCTCTATGAGCAGTTGACAAAGAGGCTGGCAGTCCTCTTGTCGATGATGCTTGTACACCTATAGACATCAACATGACTCTTTCAGTCATGAGGTTGATCGGAACTTCTTCAACAACTTTCTCTGCAATTCTCAATGCGTCTGACATACACGCTCGATGTGGATAATCTCAGTTTCGAAGGGTAACTTAGACATAATAATGAGATATAGAGCAAGAGAGCGATGATCAGTGTACAAAATCAACTTAGTCTACGATCCAAAACTCTTGTTTGGTAAAAGTGTTCTCGGTGCATGGCGCGATGGGATAAATAGGTAACTCGACAACATATCTCCTGCAACAGGTCAGAATAGTTCATTAACTTTGTTCTTTCTATTATGGTGCGGTCCCAACGATTGGATGGAAAGATGTCAGTCCATAAATGTCTTTCTACCCATTCAGAGCATTTGTCTAATGGTTACAATGTCCCCAATGGCTATATTTCTTTGCCACGATGAAGTGCCATGTTCCGTTGTTCTGATATCTCGACAAAGCTCCAATTTTGCAAATTTTCCTTCTGCAAGTTTCCCTATGGAACCTTCTACAACTTGTCAATCTTATCTCTCTTCTTACTTAGCTTTCTATCCTTCTTCCTAGTGAGCTTCATCTCGGTATGAATTTTTTCGTTCTGATTCTTATCTTCTTTTGGCATAGTTAATTCACGTTGTTGACATTCTTTCCTAAGATTTGAGGGTGATCCTTCTTCTTTATATGGAATAGGTACTTCAATCTTCTGTGGGTCTTCTAGTGTTCCTGTAACTTCGACATATGAGCCTTTCGTGTTAAATAACTTCGATATGTTCTTTTGTTCTTCAATCAAGTGTGTGATCCTTCTAGTCATGAATTATTTTAACTCTTGCTTATTATGCTCTAAAACTTCCTCTTCTTCTTCCCTTATAGCCTGATCTCTTTCAATCCAAGGTTTTTCTAGTAGTATGGTAAATGGGGTGTTGTTCTCAAAAAATTTAATAATCTCAAAATCTTCCTCTGTCGAAGTTCCATTGGCATTCATAGGTATCCAAGTGAGATTTCCATATAGGTTTATCATATTTCCTTTGAATAGTCCTATTCCTCCCAATGAAGGAATCATAGAAGCCTCCCTATATCTTCCCAAGTTCTCTCTGTCATTGTATTCACCTGTGTTTCCCAATCTAGAACACAGTCAATGTCGAAGTCTCCTATTTTTTCTTCAAGACATTCTTTTTCTTTCAAGATTTATGATAATCTGACATGTTGGTGGTCATTTAGGGTTTCTTTCATCTGTATCAATACTTTCTCTGATTCTTTATGGGATTCTATCATAATCTTAGTTTTTGGATCTGCCTTACGGTTTTCTTGGTTAATATTCATTCTTTCAACCTTAGCAATCATTCTAGGGAAATCCAATACTTCATGGTTCATATCTTTACAACAAAGACAACTAGGTCTTCTCCTAGGGCATTCCTTAGCAATACGTCATGTTCTTCTGAAACTGTAACAGAGGGTTAATCCACTCTTTCCTTTAAAAGATTCCCAACCTTTCCTAAACTGCTTGCTAGGATCATGGTAGCTAACCTGTAAACATTTCTTTCTAGGATCTTTCATACACTTATTAGTCGAAACATTCTTTCTATGCATAGGTATAGCATATTTTTCACTATTCTTATTAGATCTACTCATATCAAATATTCTTTCATATATTAATACCCTAGTTTTCAATCTAGGATAGAATCTATCAAACATACCTAGATCCATACTATTGAAACAAACATTTCCACTTATCTTACTTATACAGAGCACAAAGCATTCAGATCTAGAATTTTTCAATATTATTACCTTTATCAGAGCACATAGCTTTCAGATCTTACCTCTTTTAATAGAAAATTCTCACTTTTGCCTTTCTCAAAGCATAAATCTTTCAAATCTTACCTCTTTTAATAAAAAAGTCTCACTTTTACCTTTATCAGAGCACAAATCTTTCACAATTTCAGGTCGGATCTTTGCACAAGGCTTCTTCTTCCTTAGTTCCCATCAATCACAGTTTCAAGTTCTGGCAACAGAACCATTTGTTGGCATAGGGGCAGACCCATGGTTCAACGCTACAACAACACAAGAAAAAAACCCTAACTAATGTCCCTTTCGATAACACCTATGAAGCAGATGAAGTCTCACCTGAGGTAGAGGCAGGGTTGGTTGCACGACTTAGGTGTCTGCAACCTTAGCTAGGACACACATCTATGATTATAATACTTAATAGATCACTTAGCACCACTAGTTCATCATTATTTAACCAATATCTACTTTGCAGATAAAACAGAGCATTGAAGCATTCACCCAGATCTAATGTATCTGAGCACTTAGCATAAAGAAACATATTAGATCTAGAATATTCGAGCACTAAGCAAGTTCACATAGGTAAGATCTAGCATCCAGGGTTATCATAAGAACAAATCACAAACAAAACTATGTATCTATCTATATCAAATCACTTAGCAAGTAAAGACATAAACACATCAGAACATTGCACAGAGCATAATAACATAGAATTTACGTGGTTGACCCCCACCTTGGGGCTACATCCACCAACTCTTCTTCTTTATTAGATTCAATTGGTCATATACATGCACATAGCCACAAAAACCCTACTCCACATAGGACAGGAGATCTATGTGCATCTCACCAGATCCTTCTTCCCCAAGCTAGGTCTAGCACAAATCCTTTCACAGTCTATTACAACCACTTTCACTTAGCTCTACAAATTTCTCACAATATGCAAAGAGCATGTACAAACCATACTTGCACTTAGCACTTAGCTTATCGGCAAGGCTACTTATTTCACCTAGCTACTTATTTATACCTTAAAAAATAGGCCTAAACATGGGTAAACCCATGGGCCGACATCACATACCCATTACATAATCCTAAATCCCAAAAAGGACCCAAAAATGGGCCGAGATCTCATGATCACTGCTTCGTCTTGCACTCCAACTTCGATAGGCTGTCAAAGTCCAAAAATAGGTCAAACTTGACCAAGGATCTCTGAAAACTTGGTCAAGTGCCAAAAATGACAAGTACATGTAATTCATACTTCTATCACACAATTGTGAGTCAATCACATTTACTCATATCCCTAGGAGCCTAAACTAGTTTGCAGATCATATGGCTAATCAGGTCCTCAATTGAAATTTATCACATTAACATACATTTCAACATTATTCATCATACATAAAACAAGGAAACAATCATAAAAATCACATATGTTTACC
>JASDQU010737976.1:214089-226089 GCA_032191745.1 Picea mariana
AACTCATAACGAAAGGATAACTTGGTGACAACAGGATATCGGTAAGCATGAGACAATTCTACATGATTGTTTTTAGTTTTTCCTTTATGTTTGTTTTCATAAAATTTCATTCATTTCCCCATAATTTTCATTTGGTAGTGCAGTAAGAGCCACCTCATTTACTAATCATTGGCATGAATATCTACAGGAAAAATGGACATGCATCAAGGAGGAAAACAAGTGGAGTTTCAAGAGATGAGAAATTGAGGTCTGCATAAGAGGTAAATTTTTCTTAAAATGCCTTTCAAAGTTGCATATTTCAAAAAAGTTTAGAGTCACCAGGTTCCTGAGTATGCTCTCTTCCTACACCTCATTGTGATCTGGAAGATCAGAAAGGAGAATTTGGAAATAAGTTATTCCTGAATGTCTATTTTGATTCGACATTTTCCAATGTTTTTGTGACAAAATTTCATCAATAAATTCCATATTTTAAAAAGAAGTCTAGGTTTTTATCTTCAATTCACACTTTGCTTGTCTCTATAATTGCTTCATTCTCATAAAAAAAAATCTCTATTTCATAAAAAACAAAAATACAATAAAAAATATAATAATGAATAAAAAAAAAAAAACAGAGATTAAATTATGTTTTAAAATAAACATATAAATAAAAAAAAACACATAGTTCAAAAAAAGAAGTTTAATAAATAAATTAAAAATAAAATTGATTCAGCCTTTTCCATTTGAAGCCTGTACCTCTACATACCAAATCAAATGTGCTGCATAAATCAAAACTTTGGTGCATTCAATAAAAAAAGAAAAAGAAAAAAAATTCAAAATAAAACTCCGCACAAACCATCAGACCTTCGGTGCACTGATTTTGGTTCCCATAGCTCGGTTTTGGCCTTGTATAAACCTTTCATCCTTGCATTAATCAATCCTCAGCTATGCTCTATTAATCCAACCTCATGCGCATTAGTTGGTCGCATGGGTGTCGCTCCTGGTTTACACTTGGTCCCACATTCAATCTACACCATGTAGGCTTCGGCCTCAGCCTTTAAATCTCGAAAATCCAACCTACAAACAAAAACTCAATTATGTGTGGAAACCATCCAAACTTTGGTGAATGAATAAACCCTTTGGCAATTATAGTTTTGGCTCATTCGGCCTTTGTTATTCCAAACTAAAACCTGCAATAAAATAAAACTCTACGCGTCAACCAAATATCTGCCCTCTGGAGTAATGGGAAACATTTGTTTATGTGGTGCTAGATCCACGAATCATTGCTATTATCCAGATCTTTAAAATCCAATCAAAAGAACAATATTCTGGTGGTTATTTAATAATTTGACATGTGGTGTGTTTGTTTAGACATTTTATTCAGTGTGCGGAGGACATCTTACACCTATCACAATAAATACAATTCAAATAATTTTATTCCTTGGTGCATTGGTAAGTCGTTTGGATGGCACAAAAGAGATCATTGGTTCAATTCTTGTCGGTGCTCCTATTTTGGCACTTGTTGCTTAACACATTTTTCTCCACTCCAACGCCATACCAAATCGAGAATCCCTATTTTGTAGCAGAATGTTCCTTCCTACGCCTACGCCATCCCGAATCTACTGATAAACATTTGAAAAACAAATAGTATGTTGACAATTTAACTATCAACATACACCATTTTTGTCTCTGTGGATAAAATAGTGGCATTGAGGAAATACGTGGGAGGTGAATGTGTAGACTATGGAGAAGAGAATGTATCCAAGCAGGAATCATCTGAGGAAAGATTGGATTGCTAGGTACACCACATCATCGACTTTGTGTAATAACACTGATAATGATGATTGTGTTGTTTCTGCCAACTGGCTTCATCAAAATCTCAAGCAACTCTATGTCAAGGTTGTGGATGCATCTTAGTACATGCCAAATAAGCAGAGAAACCCACTGCAATAATTTTAGGATGTGCATATTACTGGTGCAATATTCTTTGATGTGGACAAAATATCAGACCAGACTTCAAATCTTCCACATTTTCTACCATCTGAGAAAGCATTTGCAACTGCATTATCTTCTCTTGGAATTGAAAATAACAATAAATTGATTATTTATGATGATTGTTCGTGTGTGGCAGATGGTCAGAGTTTTTTGTCATGATAAATTTTGGGTTCTAGATGGTGTTTACCACAATGGCATACTTCAGGGTATGAAGTGGAGACAAATGGCCCAAGATATGCTCAATCTTTGGTTTCCTTGTTCAATTTCCATGCTTGTCCGGATTAAATAATATGTTTTGGAGGAGATGGAATTGTCATTAAGAGGTCACGGGTTCCCACTCTATTTAATAAATCCAATCAAATCATTCCAAGTGTCGATCCAACTTTGGCCTCAATTCGAAATAGAGGGCTTTAGCCTATCATTAATGTAGTTGGAAAACTCTCAATGAGCTCTATGTCATGAAGGCATTTCCACCAACATTTGAGGATATCAATTTGTTTTGGTCTTTTTTTTTCATTTTATAGCCAATAGACTTCGAAAAATTCTTAAGAACATCATATCATTGAAAAATGATTCTAATATTTTGATTTGGATTTTGAATCATTGAAATTGAACATCAAACTGAGAAGTTATCAAAGAAACACTCTCGGGTAGTCCAAGGTGCACCACTTCCTGACAGGTAAAAAGTGCATTTCATTTTATTTATTTTCCTTGGATTTGTTCTATTTAGCACTATTTGTGAATTTTTTCAATGTATCAGATGAAGAAAGACTGATCACCTCTATTTTTTGATAAAATTATGTTATATTGCAGGTTAGTGCTAAGTTTTTTTTTTGCAGGTTTCAGGATGATGAAGAAGAACAATTTATGCACTAGTGGTTTTCAAACACCACATACTCTTGAGAAAAGCATGTTCCAATGAAATCATGAAGATGTCAATATCATTATATTTTAGACGATATCCATCATACCATTGTTATCAAAAGAAGTCTCTCAGAGCCATTATGTGATGATTCATTTTCTTTCCATTGAGCCTAACATGTTGAAGTCAATCCTAAACTTGTCATCTTCCTATCACTACTAGATCATGGCTTCAACCCCTTTGCAAGTTTCATACTTTTCTGCCTCACTTTCACTCACCCCTAACCCATGAATAAAGTCACTTAGCTCACTTACCAAGATGAGTTACCACCTTGTCATTTTCCTTTTTCCAAATAAAGCATGCTTGATCTTTCATCTATGGTCCTCTAAATCATTACTTTGTACTCACGTTAGATGATGGGGGATTCTGTAAGGCCCTCCTTCTGACAAGTCTTGGCCTATCGACATCATCACATCATATGGGATTGATACTAGAGACCTTTTCAGTACCTTGAGGCTTGCATGCCTTAATGGCAAGTTCTTTTGCCAATAAATAGTGGGAATACATCAATCTCCCCTGTTTGTCAGATCTTCTAGGTGACTCAACGTGAAACATATTTATTCATACCTAGTAAGATGTACTTGGGCATCTTGACTCTCATTGACATTAATGATGAGTAGTCTCGCGTCGTTTAACAACATTCATTAATGGTTGGTAGTCCGACAATTTCTTTCTATGTTCGACATCAACAAAATTTAATCACATAGATAAGAATTAGGCCACGATGCAGATATGAATGAAGACTATATGGTTCCATGACACTCACAACAACTTGCAACAGTGTTCCAGTAAATCAAATATTCAACTTCAGAGTTCAACACCAACAGCTTAGTTTCAACAATAAGATGGTACAAATGTACCAATTTCAGATCTCAGTCTATGTTCATACACCCAAGCAGATCAGATTATTTTCACTCCAAAGATCCATGATCCAATAGTAGTAGCCAAAATATTCTAGCCACAAAAAGATCTCTCAAATGCATAGCTCATGATTTTCTCAGGTAGGTGAAGGTATGTTGTTTTCCCATATTTAATCAATAATTCCTTGAATTCTAAATACATGTATTTTGAAAATTTATAATTCACCATTAACCTACCCTATTTGCTAATTTTTGCAAGGATGGAAAACATCTATAGTTTGGGGGGATATTCATCATATTCCATTCATTTATCTGATATTACATATTTCATAACCTCATAATCTTTTGACCAACATCTTTTACCAATTGAGTGTTATTACTTTATAAACACCTTCATTGACTTCCTAAAATGCATCATTGCTTTGTACATGAAGCACATATTCCAAAGAAAATATACCATGTGGAGCATGGATTCCATGCATTTGACATACTTCAATACACCTTATTGAATAATAAAAATGATTGAATGATTGATACACACATTACTGAATCATCATTTTGAATGCATTCATATGCTTGAAATTTCAAGTCTATTCGTTGTTGTAGAAAGAAAAAGAAAAATGAAAGTGTTGTCACGCAAGATCCAACACTTACAATATTGATGGTTGTCACACAAGAACCAACCATAATCAAGAGAAATAAATGTTTCTACATAAAGAACTACTTTTGGTTGTCACACAAGAACCAACCATAAGAAAAAAAAAATAAGTGTTGTTACATAAGGAAATTGTAATATCGCGCTCTGGCACACTGAGCAAACTTATTCTTTGAGGACACTTGTGCGCAAGTGATCCAGATTATTATGCTATTAAAAATTTTGATTATGAGGCATTATGGGTTGATGACATGTTGTTTTACTACATTGACATAGAGAGGTGCTATTGACTCGGTTTTACTGAGTGTGCAGGATTTGGACCTCAAGGATGCAGAGGCATTGATGGAACCCCTTGGAATCTGAATCGAGTCAGAGAGTGTACCATTGGAGTTTGAGTGTTTTACTGTGGTATTGGGCATCTAATTAGATGACATGATATGGATATATTATGACATGATTTGTTGATGATGTAGGCTGATGATAGCTTGCCGACCAGACTCACATATGGAGTAAAGGGGTCATGCACGACTACCAGAGATGTTGAGGGAGAGGTGTGGAAAACAACCCTGCCACAGCCTACTAGCACTCCCATCGTGGCTCGAACTGTAGGTTAATGATTACTTGGTTCAATAGGATCCATGATGCCATGACGAAAGACTGCGACAGTCCCTCACGATGATTCTAAGGGGTACACAATAAGGCGGGGGCCTTATTCCTTATAGGCCCTTAGTCTCCCACAAGTTCACCTGGTGGAGTGTTGACTCTAGGGGTTATTGATGTCTACCAAGTCAGTCATAAGGTGAGTGGTGCCCTTGGAGCACGTACTGTGTCCTGAAAGGCATGTCATGCAAAGGAAACATATTAAGGTGAGTGGCACCCTTGGAGCATGTAGTGCATCCTGAAGGGCACGTCGCACTAGGGAACATATGAGGTGAGTGGCGCCCTTGGAGCACCTAGTGTGTCCTAAAGGGCACGTTGGATTTTCATTGATAGAGGGATGAACCTAGATGTCCTTAGGATGAATAACGTGTTAAGAATTTTTTTAAAACAACTTCCCTAATTAAATGTCACCCGGTATGAAATTTAAGGTCTAAGTCTAAATTACGATAGTGGTAAAATTTTGTCTTCTCTAAAAAAAAAAAAAAAATAACAATAATAATAATAACAATAAAAACATCTTAAATAATAAATATTGATCCTCGTTAAATCTTGTAACATAAAGGGAGTAAAAAATTTAGTTTATTTTTTAAAAAAGAAAAAAATAATAATAAAAAAATCTGTTGATAAAATGTAAAAAGGAAATTAATTGTTTTATCTTTTTGATAATTTAAAATATACTAATTAAATCATAAAAGGGAAAAGGGGTTAAATTCCACACCTGCCTTTTTGAATTCAAAGTAAAAAGGGGAAAGAGGGAAAATCTAAAATATTAGGAAACTAGGAAAAGGGTAAACATAAAAAGGGAAAAAGGGGAACTTAAGGGAAAAAGTTGAAAGTCAACTTAGTAAAGAATCTACCATTTAAGATCTTTATAATTTAAATTGAATTAGCAATTTAATAATAGGGAAAGCCTTTAAAACCTATAAGGGAATTTGGGGACACCTAGGAGTGATTCTAGGAGTAACTCTAGGTGGGTGAGGGAAATAAGATAATTAACTAATTAAAGAAATTAAATAATGGAGGAATGTAGGGGATGGGGGCACTTGTACGGAGAAGAATTTTTAGGAATTTATTTTTAAAATTTTAATTAAATGAGATTTTAGGAAAGAAAGGAAGTTCAAAACTCTATATAATGAAGGGGGGAGAAGGATGAAGGACGATCTTCTGTTTGCGTAATGTTATGCTAAAGAAATATCTATTTGACTTATTTACTTGTGGGAGTTGGGATACCCAGCTCGGAGAGGAGTGGTAGCTCGGCCTTGCAAGGTGAGCTGGGAGCTAGTCGAAATATCTGGATAGTGAGTGTGTGGCCCCTTTGTGGCTCGGGGGGCTAAGGGGGAAGAAGAATACCCCTAGCATTGGCTGGGAGGTACTGGTGAAGTCTTTCCGGTCGGCAAGCGGGAGTTGCACGGAATGCGCAAACGTCATTCACAGAGGGAAAATAGGCAACGGTAAGCTCTCTTCATTTCTGTTTGGTAGATGGTACTAGGACTTATGCTTGGATCTGCTTGTTTATTGGAAAAGTAAACTGATGTATTTTTAAGTTGATGATGAAAGCTCTTCTTAGCCTAGCTCGATGGTTGTTGTCTCCCATGGCCATCGTTTTCCTACATATCTTCACCACCTAGCTGTGATTGATTGTATCCTTTGTGGTTGCTTAGTTTTTGTCCCTAGCTCACCAGTCCTCACCTGAGCAGTTAGCTAGGAGTTTGATCTACGGTTGTCGCCCTTGCGTTAAAAGACCTATGGATCTCAACGCCCTACTTTTCTATGTGAGGATGATGAAGTGAAGGATGAAACTATCAGTCGTCTACCTCTGTTGTTGACCTTGCCTAATTCTTTGACTTGCGCCTTCCAGTACGTCCTCTGCATATGTGTTATCTTGCTTCCTTGTCGTTTATTTTTCTGTGCCTCGACTGATAGCATCCCTGTGATACCTTCGACGAGTTAAACTTATTGCCTTGGCATTCTCTTACTGTTGTCAGCATGTAATATTGGTATCCCGAGATGTAAAAATTATTTAACTGCAATCTGGGTTTCGCTTCTTGTTGGATTGACTGATTTTTATTACTTCTGCGATTGTAATTGTGTAACTGATGTAAAAATATTACCTTCGTTGTTGTAATTAGGTATTGGATGTAAAAAAATTACTTCAGCTATAGTAATTAGGTGATGGCAGTAAAATATTACCCCTGTGTTTTGTTTAATGTTAGATGATTTTAACACTACGTCCCTTTCCCACGAATTTTTACCCCTATGTTTTACTCAAATTTACCCTTGTTCCCTCATTGATTGACTTTGGTTTGCTGCGATTCTCATTTTATTTCAGCAATTTGTTGTGTGTTCATTTAATTTTGAATGCCACTATTGGACTGATCCCTTCAAGCACTTTGGAAGGCCTTTGACTGTAAATGGAACATGCGTCTTCTTGAGCCTTGGTCTGCATTGTTTTTCTCAGCAATACCACCTGAAGGGTGAATGCATCGTTGTGCTCTTATTCTTGGGTTACCTATGATTGGCCATTATAAAGCCTGAAGGAGATTAGACTTAGTTCCAGAGCTTCTCTTTGGTTGTAGCGAGTTTTAATATTATGGTAGCTATGGGAGGTATTTACCCCCACGTGTGAACCTGACAAGAATAGAAGACTTCGGGAAGCAAGAGAAACCCTAATGAGTTGGCTAATAACCCTAGAATCCTTTTTGGCTCAAGAAGATAATTTATATTAGGCTATTATCCTCCAAGAGAAGAAGTCAGCTAGAAATAATAATAATATACTGAACAAACACTTATCCAGAAGGAGAAGTCAGCCCCAACAAAACTGGTAGATCTACTATAAATACAGGGCGCTAGTTCTCATTTGCAGCATATCAGAATTGCAGTTTCCTAGTTGGTGCGCACTATAGTTGCAGTTTGGTGCACAAGTTTGGAGAAGGGTTGCAGGTGCAGGTGCAACATAAGCTAGTTTCAATATTGGGTTAAATATCTCTTGGCTAGGGTTTGGAACATCTGATCAGTATTTATTGATATGCTATCCTTCGAGAAAGGTGCGCTATCCTTTGTTTGGCTATCTAGCCTAGGGTTTTCTTCCGTAGTAATTCTCAATCAAGGTTAGGGTGCTTGGTGGGAGGCTTTGGCCTATGGTTGGGTGACGAAGGTATCGTCAATGGTAAAATGATCACACCATATTCTATATTCTAACAGGTTATGGGCCAACACCCCCTTCAGTTAGCCTAAAATGCTGGAAGGAAACATAGCCACTAGATATTGAGCTCGTTGAGAAACTACTGCTAGGGTTACTAGCATGAGCAGTTTCCAAAAGCACTGCAGCTAGGGTTACTAGCAGAAGTAGTTACAAAAGACCTAAAACTCTTGTTGAGGTACCTTAAGTGACGAGATTTACCTAATATCTAGATAGATCAGTCATCCCTAGCCCAGCACATCTCTTGGTCCTCTAAGAAAGCCAAGACGTGAAGTTTGAATTTCTGGTCAAATCTAGGGTTTGACCAAGTCAAGCAAGCCATGACGAACTCTATGAAGTCTGAGAACAAGCTATATGGAGCCTCTAACTTCATAGAATGGAAGACAAGGATTGACCTCATCCTTGCTAAGAATAAAGTGTTGGATATTGTGAAAGGAAAGATCATGAAGCCAGAGTTTCAAGAAGGAGAAGAGAAGGAATCGCAAAATGTTGCAGCTATGGAGAGGTTCAAAGATGTTGACATCAATTCCATGAGTATCATAGTGGATTCCATAAAATACCACTTGATACCCTACATCTCCCATATTGGCTCATCGAAGAAGATGTACGATGCCCTAACAAATCTCTTCTCAGTTAGAAACATTGGACAAGTTATGAGTCTGAAGAATGAACTCCGTGACATGAAGAAGAATGATGACAACAACATAACATCATAATTTGTAAGGATATCCCAGTTAATAGATCAACTACAAGATATTGAAGAGATCACTTCAGAAAAGGAATTGGTGAACATAGTACTCAATGGTCTTCCCAAGACATGGGATGCATTTTATGCAAGCATGAACACAAGGAAGGAGTACCCAACATTTGAAGAGCTTTGGACTTGTTGTGCTCAAGAAGAATCAAGGATCAATGAAAAAGAGAAACCTCAAAATAAGTACGATGGTCAAGCCTTCATAGCAATATTCAAGAACTTCAGGGACAAAAGAAAGTTTGATTCAAGAAGGAATCCAAAACAAAGAAAAGATATTTCAGAAATACAGTGCTTCAACTGTCAAAAGTACGGTCACTATAGGAATCAGTGTCTCGAGCTAAAGAAAATAAAAGAGAAACACAAAGCATCGATTGTTGAAGAAAAGGAACCGACAAAGAAGACTAAGCAGGATGGAAGAGACTTCTTCTACTAAAAGGTAACAACACTCTTCTTATTTCTTGTACATATCTTTCTTGCATCATTTTTGTACATATCTTGTATATCCATCTCTTGGAAAATAATGTGTTCCAAGAAGAAATATACCTATGAAAGAACAACAAGATAAGAATGAATATCATTAGATAATACACATGAAAGGATAAAATACAAATCATGTGGAGGCTATTGCAAGATAATCTGAATCAATCATGAAGAGACTTAGAAGTCAGACATCAAGAGAAATTGGAGAAAGACTTATGACGATGACTAAGACAGAAGCATGGACTTTGTCAGACAGAAGAGCCAATTATATATTGTAGAAGACAATAAGGATATAGATGGAAGCATGGACTCTATTATATATAAAGCAAGAATTAGGAGGGAGCTAATTCGATGATCCATTAAAAATGATGAAATGTATATATCCATGGTAGAAGTCATGGAAGACATCATGTGTTCAGTTTAGCCACAGAAGAAGACTTCCTCAAAAGCCTTAAAGTATTCTTGGTTGCCCATCTAGATCTGTGATCCTATGATGAAGGTAAGAAGTGAAACCTCTAGGGAATGGAATCTGTAAGAAACTCCATGGACCCAAGAGCTAAAGAAAAACATGAAGAAGAACATGAAGATTCCAAGAAAGAAGAACCAGAAGAACCAGTCATTGTATCAAACAATCACAAGATTACCAAGCCTGATATGAACTCACTAAAAGCAATCAAGCAGAAGAACTGAAAGTTGTGATGAAGAATAGTGTATGGAAGACTTATGAATGAAAGCATTACGATATCCAGAACCAGAGATTCTCTCAGATGGAGGGAGAAGACTATGATGATTGCTTGTTCTAGTACACCAGACTTATCTCTATATAAGTCATTATATCATCCGCAACATCCATGAGTTGGAATTCTACATCAGATGAATGCAAAGAATGTTCTCCAAAGAAATTGAATAAAGAGCATATGAGGAGCAATCCCAAGACTTTAAGGCATACCAGAAAGAGACTCTTGTATGCAGATAAGAAGAAGACAACTTGGTGGAGAACCTCCAGTGCATAATAGAATCATGGTGAAGATTTCTTATAACATCAAGATGACTACTCAGAAGAACATGGATATGTTCCAGTTCTCCAACTATGATATACTCTATTGTTCAGATCTATATGAAGCCTTCACAAGTGTTCCAGACTAAAGTACAAGTATTACATTATCCATGATGAATTCTAGGAAGGAGAAGTAAAGCTCGAGTATATTCCCACTGATGAGCAGACAACAGATATTCCGACAAAAAATTCTATCCAAAATCAAATTTGTATATTTCCGAGAGAAGACAGGGATCGAGAAGATTCTCCAAGCTAAGAGAAGGTACGGAAAAATATTTTTGAAAAAAAAATGTTTTTGCGATTTAAATAACTCTCCAGTTAGGAGGGAGCATTTATCTTTGTAATTGAAAAATAGTCCAGATTGGATAGATGCTTTCCTGTTTGAAAAGTGTATTGAGATTTTTGATGGACAGTGAGTTCCCATTGTAGTTAACATGGGAGGCAGACTGATTGCTGATGTATCATAGACAACGAATTCCCATTTTGGCTAACATGGGGAGTGGTCTAGGACAGTCATTGTTCTTGGCAGTCACTCTGAGTAGTGGTCAAGTAGAATGGTCCGCCTCACTGGGCAGTCATTCTTTCAAAGTTCATAGTTGTGAGCAGTTTCGAAGAATGGTCCATTTTGGAGGGTGATGTAGGACAAACATTCCTTGAGGGTTATACATTATCTCCAGGTTACACTTTGTTTAGTGTCGGAGGAATGGCCCAAGGCAGGGGAATGGTCCGGACAGTTATTCCTCAAGGGCAAACTCATTCTCTCCAGGTTACAATTTGTTTAGTGTCGGAAGAATGGCCCATGGTGGGGAATAGTCCCGGCTCAGCAATCAGGGACAGTCATTCCTTAGGGAAGACTCATTCCCTCCAGGTTACACTTTTTTTAGTGTAGGAGGAATGGCCCAGGGTAAAGAATGGCCCAAACATTTCTTAGGGCAGACTCATTCTCTCTAGGTTACACTTTGTTTAGTGTCGAAGGAATGGCCCAGGGTGGGAAATGGTCCAGGCTCATAAATCAAAAATAATCTTTCTTCCTTGTTTGTGAAGAACAGGGAAGATAGCCCATTGTTGATGAGGATAGACATTCTTTCAGATATCAAAAACATGAGTGAAAGATTGGCCCAGAGGATTCAGTTTATCTTTAACAGTATTTTTCTATGCAGAGTGGCATTAGATGATTGTTATGGACAATAGAGATATACTACTGTGGTGGATATGTTCCACTGTTCTTGAGAAAAATATTCTTTCAAAGACCACAGATGTGAGTGAAAGAGTAGTCCAGATAATTCAATCTATATCATAACATTGTTTCTATGCAGATGAAGACTACTGTGGTGGCATACATTCTTTCAGATCTCACAGACATGAGTGAAATATTGGCCCAAATGATTTAGTTTTTATCATAACATTTTTTCTATGAAGTATGCTCTCAGATGTTTATTATG
>JASDQU010737976.1:238306-259141 GCA_032191745.1 Picea mariana
ATATATGGCTGTCATTAGTTTTGACCGCCTTTTGATGCATAGATCACTTGGATTCCCCTCGTGGGATCTCCTTCCACATGATTCTATGTGTTGTTGCCTGGACCTTCGTGTTGTTGGGAGCTGCCAATGCCCTTGGGCTACATTGTTTTTTTTTCTTTGTGAGTAGTTGGCTGCATTCTGCCCTTCTATTTTTACTGGTGGTTGGACACGTTGGTCAGTGATATGCCCCATTGTGGGCCTTCTCCTTGGCATCTAGTGCTGAGCCCTTCAGCTGTCTCATGAGCCTATCCTCAGGCTTGGGTGGATGAATTAGATTTGATTGTTTTACTGCGATATTGTGCATCAGTGTTTAATAGTAGCATTCTACATCAATTTAGTTAATGTTTTATTTAATGTTAATGTCTAGGAAGATTGAGATTTGGATTAATTTAGAGTTAGATGACATGTTGATAGTAATTGTTCATCAATGTTTAATAGTAGCAAACTACATTATTTTAGTTAATTTTTTATTTAATATTAATGACTAGTAGATTGAGATTTGGATTGAAATTAGAATTCCCAAATGGAATGTAATAATGATTAAGTTTGATTGGTGAGTAATGTCTAAATGGAAAAATTCTAGACTTTCTAATTTGATGTATAATTGAGGATGCATTGTATTTATCATTTATAGATCTAGCATCAGTTACTTAGATGTGCTAAATTGATTGTAATTAACGTTAATTAGAGGGTGCATTAATGACTAATGGTATATTAGAGGTGCCCCTATTGAAAGGTCAACAATGTTAAAAAGGATTATAGATATTGACCTTTTAGCCTTGAGAAATGGTTGGTTGTGGACGAAGTCGTTTCTATCTTGCGCCTCCCATTGAGGGTGTGGTTGTTCATTTTAATTAATATCTGTACTTGGTTGTAAACTTTTAATGTGCACGGTCTTCTTATGTCGGGCAGGATGTAGACACCTCCTTGTTCCTCAAAACAGTAGCCAACCTTGAGACCTTAAATGGTCAAAATCGATGAGAACCTGGGCTTGAGCATTGCTTATGTGTCCTGGAGGTCCTTACCATTGTAGAGTAGGACGGGCGGGTAGTCATTATTATTCTTCATAGGTTGAATATCATATGCTGCTTCTAGGTGCTTGATGTTCTTTTATGATTGGTCATCATGTTGTTGTTGTGTGAGTTGCTTGCGTTGTGTTCGTTGTTGTGTTGTGATGTTGATTATAATGTCATTATCACCTTCCTACACACACAAAAAAAAAATAAAAAAATTTCACTTGTTATGTGAGGCTTGTTGTCGTAACAAATTGGTAGGTTCATTACATAAATACTTATGGTTGTCACTAGCAATCAAAGTTTCAATTCCCAGCAACAAAACCATTTGTTGGCACAGGGGCAGACCCAGGGTTCAATGCTTCAACAACGCACCAACAAAACACTAACTGTCGACCCTTTCGGACACACTTGCGAAGTAGATGAAGTCTCACCCGAGGTAGAGGTAAGAATGGTTGTAGGACTCAAATGTCTGCAAACTAACTGGGACATAGATTTGTTATTATGCCACACTAACAAAGAACTTGGCAGTTAACATTCTTCAATATTTAACCTTTATTCACATCGCAGATCCAGACCCTAATTACAGAGCAACACAGTATTGAACAATATCTAACACATTCAAGCAATTAGCATGGAGATATAGATAAGATCTAACATTCAGTCACATTACCAAGCACTAATATATTATACCAGATGCATCATACATAAATATATTGAAACTAAGCATAAATCTCATCACTAACATACAACCATAATGCACAAAAAAACCATAACACAAGATATATGTGGTTCACCCCAGTGTGGGGCTATGTCCACCAAATCTTCTCTTCTTTATTATCTTTTGTCAATCTTCTACAAGATCAGAGCCAAAAAAACCTACTCTGCATAGAACATGGGATCTACGCACCTTGCCAAATCCCCCTTCCCCAAGTTAGGTCACAACACAAATCTTTCTTACAGAGTATGGACACATGCATCTTACAATCACTTTCACTTAGCTCTGCAAGTATTAACATATAGCATGCACAAAGCCCATAGCTCCGCACTAAGTCGATTCTACTAGGTCTCCCTTTATTACATCACCTAGATTCCTAGTTGTACATTACAAAAATGGGCCTAAACATGGGTAAACTCATGGTCCGACATCCCATACCCGTTACATTAACCCTAATCCTAAAAAACTCCCTAAAAAGGGGTCGAGATCCCACGATCTCTTCTTTGACTTGCGATCCACCTTCGAATAGCCTGTTGAAGTCCCAAAATAGGTCAAACATGGCCGAGGATCTCCAAAACTTGGTCAAGGATCAACGGTCCTTGAAGGGAAGCACTTTCTTCTTCCTTTCTGTTTATGTGACATATTCCTTGTTTATGAATTTTGTAGAAAATATAGAATGTGGTCTATGTTGTTCGATAAAAGGAGGAAATGAAAATTCATCCCCATGCCTTTCAAAATTGTTTATATTTGAATTAAAATATCATCTAGACAGGATGAGATGGATAAGTTCTTCGACTCCTTCTTTTGAGTCACAAAATTACAATCTTTTCACATCCTTTTCTCCTTATTTTTAATCCCTTTTCACTTACACATAACCTTGTATTAGTCTATTTCAATGCTCATATGTGGGATATAGTATCAATGTGTCTTCCATATGTATCTCTTTAGTATTTTGATTGAATTTATGATTAAACATTCGCAAAGAATGTGTTTTTCATTTATCTTTGAAAAACACGTTAGATTGTTTATTGTTGTAGGAATAGTTAAAAATTGTACTTGTAGTTGTGATCAAGATTTTTTGTGTACTGAGGCATAATCAAGTCACAAAAAAATGTCCACACAAAATCTCAATCACCTAGATTGTAGCTTAAAAAAAATCATTGATTTACCAAATATGTAGTTATTTACTCTTTGTCAAAATATGTACAGTCAACAAATTCAAATTCCTCTTCAACCGCCAAACATATTGCATAGATTTGGGATGATCAATAAACCATATTAAATATAGACAAAATCTTGTAACTCTTGATATGCTTAGATTTGAATCATTATCAAAGATCTTGGAGCTATTTATGAGTTAATTTTTAGTTGCTAATTATTAACAAATGGTTGTAACCACAAGAGAAATTTATGGATCTGCATTTAATTGATGTTTCGAGCAAAAGTTTTATAAAAGAGAGTATGATATCCATTCTATGGGAGAGGACTCTTAGAGCATAGTCCAAATTATGATTGGTTAAATTTTTTTCTTGATATCTTATTTAATATAGATTTTATATTTTTTATTTTCCGTGTAAAGTGCTTTGATTTAATTTGATATTTCTATAGTTCAATTTGCTACCATGTTCTTGGAGGCAGATTTCTCTCCAATAACATCACGGTAGTATTTTGTGTATGTGTTTGTTAATTTATTTGTACAATTTGATTTATTTTACAGTCTTTTTAGTTTTCGAGAATGAAATTTTGAATTTAAGAAATCATTAATTAAGTCATATGCCAAATGTAGGGTTGTTGCAATAAGACTCAAATCCTAAGGATTGAATATCTAAAATGAAACATGATTTTAATCAATTGTATATAGAGTAGGATATAACTTAGTGGTGTGTTTTATTTCCTCAATGATTAATTTCAATTTATATATTATCTTTCTTTTATCAAAGATTTTCAACAATATGAGAGGTGATTCATGTAAAATAAATCATGTAAAGAGATAAACTAGTTACATCATGACCCCAATAGGATGATCTGTTCTCAAGTACATAAACATTTTGAAGAGTCCTTGAGGATAATATCTGATTTATGAAGTCTGGTGTGTTTTCTTTTTGTAGTGTCATTTTAATTTGTAGATTAATGATGTTACTTCCATTTCTTAGAAGCATAATAGATAAACTAGTGCAAGTTAGGAAGTGTAATTCTACACATACAGTGCATGACATCTCACAAGATATCAATATGAAAAAATATGATTGTTTAATACATTCTCTATGATATCTTATACTTAGTTGTTTTCATTTAACTTATGTGATATAAAAGTCACTTTAAATACATAGGAATATAGATGGTAATATGAGAGGTAAGAATGTACACATTCAATATTTAAATTCTATAATGAGTCTCTATTTCATTAAATTCAAATCATGGTATTTTAATAATGCATGAATAGTTTTAAAGATACTCTAATAATAAAAATCCTAATAACTAAAATTGTGGGGTAGTAAGCACTCCATCCACTAACCCATTGGCAGGTAAATATACAAGAGGAGGAAAATGAAGGAAAACATCTTTCCAAAGGATGATCAAACACCTCAAGGTAATCATGAATTTAAATTTATTATCATACTTATAAATGATCATTTCTCATCCAAACTTGCATATTAATAAAATTGATCATAATGAAGAAATGAAGCAAAAATTGCTACAAATTCATTAATGAGTAGTAAACGCAGTAAAGGTTATATCACACAATATATGAAGTATGTATTGGATATTTTGGTTAGAGTAATTAATTTCATTGTTAAAAACACACCTACCAAAAGTTTCACATATCTTGGTCACAATTTAGGAGAAATAACATATTTTTATATTTTTATAGCAAGTCGATTGGTAAACCTCCTAACAATAGAATTGGGACAATCTTGATTTGAGGAGTCAAATGGATACATTTTGAAAACCTATTTATAAGGGAGATATCCCTTGGAATCTAGGTTCCATAAAAAACTTGAATCATCACATTTCTATTTTAAACAAAAAAGTTATGCCTAATTTAGTGATTTCTATTAAAAAAACAAGATTGTTTAACTTTGGCTTTCCTATACTATTCATCAATTGTTTTGAGATATCAAATAAAAGTGTTTATAAAATAAGTTTCTACAGGAGATAGAAACATGATTATACTTCACTATCCCAATAATATCATGTTAATGGAACTTCAAATGAAAAAATTACACTAAGAGGAAGCACTATTTGTATACACTGGAAATTAAAACAAATTTCCCTTGCATACTTTTCCTCATCAAATTTGACTCATCAATTATTCTTGTTTTAAAAAATTGTTTCTATTAGGATACCTATTACAGTGTTTCTATATATCTTCTATTTAACCAGGAACACTCATGCATTTTACCTTATCAACCAGAGTTCCAATGTACTGGTGAGATGCAGTGCACTATATGTGCAGGATGAAAATTCTTATCTTTTACTAGTTTCCTAATACGATTCTATACAAAGGAAATTACATTTCTATCTAGAAAATGAAATGAAATTGTAGAACTCAAACACACCACACTTGTGAAAAATTAAATACACCACACTTGTGAAAAATAAATACACCTACTTTAGCATGAATGATTGTGATAGTTTGTAACATCCCGCTCTTGCGAGCACATGTTATCAATTTATTCTTGGAGGATACTTGCGTGCAAGTGATCCAGCTATAGTACTTGACTGTATGTTTCTCTTATGGATATTTATGATGATGTTGATGGATTATGATGTTATGTTATTTAATATCTATGTATTGATAGATGTTATTGATGAGTTTCCCCTGAGTGTGGAGGACACTTGACATATTGAGGATGTCGATGGCATCAATGGACCTCCTTAAACTCTGGATTGAGTCAGAGAGTGGATTGTATTGATTTGATTATTTCATTTATGCATATGCGACATATGATCAAGTATATTATGATGTTGTTTATAGATCATTGGCAATGTTTCATTGATCGATGCAAGCTAACGATTGTCTGCTAATATAAGTCACATAAGGAGTAAATGGGCCATGCACATAAACTAGATATTGAGGGAGAGGTGTGGTAGCAGATCCCTAACACAACCTACTAGCACTCCCATCATGGCTCAAACTGTAGGTTAATGATTACCTAGTTCTAGAGATCTACGATGTCATGAGAGAGGACTGAGATAGTCAGTCACAGAGATTCTAAGGGGCACACAATAAGGTAGTTCCCTTATTTCTTACAATCCTTTAGTATCTCACAAGGTCGCTTGAATGTAGTATTGACTCCAAGGGTTGAACAACTACCGAAACCAGTGAAAGGTGAATGATACCCTTGCAACACAAAGTCCGTCTTGAAGGGCATGTCGTGTAATTAAAATTTGAATCAAAGGTAAGTGGCACCCTTGGAGCATAGAGTGCATATTGAAGGGCATGCTACATAAATAAAATTTGAGCCTGAACCTAGGTGGCCTAGAAAACCTTGAATGAATTTTTACATCTTGTAAAATCTTTAAACATTGCTCGATTTAATTAATTAATTTATGATTGGAAATACTAATTTTAAACCCCCAAATGAAAGTATAAGCCTATTTGTATTTAATCCTAAGTCTAAATCTTGATGAGATTACTAAAACTAAATTACAAATTAGATAAAATAGGAAAAAGGGTAAACCAATTTAAGAAATTAAGAGAGATGAAATAAATCTAACGAATTTATACAATACACATGTGCGAAGCAAATACTGAATTATAATTTAAGATAAGAAAGGAATAAAGAATCACAGAATGTGTAAGCATAGAAGGATATCTTGATTCTAGTTAAAACTAGTATAACTTGCAGAGGATTCCTATTTTAACTCAAATTAGTTTTAGAAAGGTGTCAATTATTAATTGGAAATAAAGGGAGTAAAGAGACAACTAGGAGTGATTTTAGGAGAACTTTTAGGATGGGTGAGGGAAATGAATTTTTATTAAAATAAAACGTGGATTTAATTGTGCAAAATTGGGGAATGGGTGACAAGTGTATGGGGGAGATAATTCTAGATTATTTTAATCGAAAAGAAAATTATTTGTGCAAGTGTGGGAAAATTATATAAAACAAGAGAATGAGTTGAGAGATAGGAAAGAGTGGTTATGAGTAATGTTATGCTACATAAATTTTGACTTGTTTTACTTGTGAGAGTTGGGATACCCAACTTGAAAGAGAGTGGTGGCTCTACCTTGCGAGGCAGGCTAGGAGCTAGAGGATTTATGGTTTTGTGTGTGTGTGGCCCATTTGTGTATCGAGGGCTACGAGGCAAAAAGAGAACCCTTAGAGTTCACAGGGGGGTACCGGTGATGTCTCTGCAATTAGAATGAGGGAGGACAAAAGGATCACCAGTTGTCAAAGAATGTATCCAAGCCCAGTTCTTCGGTGACAGTATTTTCGTTAAGTTAAATGGTAATAGGTTGATAGCATGTGTATGGTTTAATTTTTTGAAACTCTGATGTCACTCTATTTTCGCAATCGATTTAATTTTAATAAGATTGATTATATATGTATTATGATGTCTCTTTATTTTTGCAATGGATTTAATCGTAATAAGATTGATTATATATGTATTCTAATGTCTCTTTATTTTTGCAATGTATTTAATCGTAATATGATTGGCTATATATGTATTATAATGTCTCTTTATTTCTGCAATAGATTTAATTGTAACAAGATTGATTATATATGTATAGCTTTTATTATTTCTACATCTTAACAAAATCTTCGTTATCGAATAATTGTAGTTCCCATGATAGAGGTTATTTATAGAAGAAATTCTAGCAAGACCATGTAACATACCAGTCTTGCGCTCACTAAGTGAACTTATTCTTTGAGGAAACTTTCTTGCAAGTGATCCAGATTATTACACTATCGGTCGTTCGATTATGATTATGAGACATTATGGATTGACGATATTTTATTTTATTGTATTCACATAGACAGGATCTATTGAATGGGTTCTCTTGAGTGTGCATGACTTTGGAAATTGAGGATGTAGAGGCATTGATGAAATCCCTTGGAATCTGGATCAAGTCAGGGAGAGGATTGTTGGTTTTGAATGTTATTGATGTGACACATGTACATATGATTAGATGTTATGATCAATGATTATTGTTGCTGACATCATTCGTTGATGGATATAGGATGACGATAACTTGCCGACCAGACTCACATGTGGAGTAGAGGGGTCATGCAGGACAACCAGAGACTTGAGGGAGAGGTGTGGACAAAATCTCTACCACATCCTACTAGCAATCTCATCGTGGCCTAAAATGTAGGTTAACGATTACGTATTTCGAGAAGACCCACGATGCCGTGAGGGCAAACTGTGACAGTAGCTCACGATGATTCTAAGGGGCACACAATAAGGCATGGGACATATTCCTTAGAGGCCCTTAGTCTCCAACAATATCACCTGGTGGAGTATTGACTCTGAGGGTTTTTTACGTCTACCAAAGTCACTCAAGAGGTGAGTGGCAGCCTTAGAGAACATAGTGCGTCTTGAAGTGAACTTTGCGCAAGGAAAACAAAAAGAGGTGAGTGGAACCCTTGGACCACATAGTTCGTCTTGAAGGGAATGTTATGCAAGGAAACGAAAAGAGGTAAGTGACACCCTTGTAGCACGTAGTGTGTCCTGAAGGGCATGTCGAGATCTCAATGGGTAAGTGAATAAGCCTAATCAGCCTTAAAATGAATGATGTGATAAGTAAGATTTAAAAAAAACTTTTCTCTAATGAAAATGTTGCCCAACATAGTGATATTAAGCCTAGGTCTAAGTAGAACATGTGATCAAAACAAAATAATAATAAATGACCATGAAATAAGAAGGGGGGTAAGAAATTCAATTTTATTTCTTAAAGTCAAAATTAATGAAGGATTAAAATTTTAAAAAGGGAAATGGTTGTTCTCATCTTCTTTTACTAATTTAATTTTTATTTAAAAAAGAAAAGAGGGTAAATGGTTGTTTTATCTACACTTGCTAAATTAATTTTTAATTAAAGAATAAAAAGGGTAAATGGTTTTTTTATCTCCACTTGCTAAATTTATATTTATTCAAAAAGGAAAAAGGGGGAAACTTGAAATAAATAGGCAACCTAAGGAAAAAGGGAAACGTAAAGAAAATGTTGAATGTCTAACTTAGTAAGGAATCTTGCCTTTAGAACTTTCTAATTATGAGCTCAACTAGGAATTGAGTAAGAGATAAGTCATTTAAGAAGTGTAGGGGAATTTTGGGACACCAAGGAGCATTTTTATGAATGCTTTAAGGGGCTGAGGGAAAAATGAATAATTAATTAATTAATAAAATTGATTTTCTGGTGCAACTAGAGGATCGACTGACATGTGTACGAGGGAGGTTTTTCCTAATTAGATAAATGAAAAAGGAAAATAATGAGAATTTGGGAAACTAATTATTTGAAAACTCTTTAAAAATGATGAAGGAGGAGGAGTATGGATCTGATCTTTATGCATAATGTTACGTTGCTAAATTTTTACCTTCACTGAACTTTATCTTATGGGAGTTGGGATACCTAGCTCAGGCAACGAGTGGTAGATCGAACTTGTGAGGTGAGCTAGGTGCTAACAGTTCTCTGGTACTATGTGATTGTCTCCTTTGCGGCTCAAGGCGATCAAGGGGAAGAATATTACCCCTAGCCTTCCCTGGGAGGTATCGATGAAGTCACATCGATTTGGCAAGAGGGAACTGGACGGAACGCACATGGGAGAAAAACTTCAGAGCATTTACGTTGAGCTAAGGTACATTGTTAAGGTTGTTACTTGCAATGAAATTTAATTCACTCATGTTATTTTTCTGTGTTGGGTTGAAGATTTCTTGGCCATGATATTTCTTGCACCTTCTTTCCTACGGTATTTGTAATCCCCTTGCTCGTTGTATTTTGAATGAATTTCCCATGACAAACCAAACCTCTTATTGAAGTGACTTCTCTGTGTTTGTTTTATTCGATTATTATGAAGAAATTTGTGCTTTTATCTTATGTCCCTTATCCCTTTAGTTATTAGTCCGTGCCTGTGTAGAGAGCCAGGAGATGAATCGACAATCATCACTTCGGTGTTTAAATATCTATAGATTCGAATGCCCTTCTTTCCTATACATGGATAATAAGTGAAAGATAAATTTCGTTGAGTTATCAAACCCTTACTTATTTTTTCCTTTTTCTCTTATGATTAATATCATTTCTTTGCGCCTTCTTGTGAATGAGTATCTATGCATTTTGATTGATCCATTGTCGAATGAGTAGTCTTGCGCCTTCTTTTGATGAGTATCTATGTGTTTTGTTGATTCATCTCTGATCGATTAGTCTTTGTGATTTGTTTAATTATCTCTCCACTTTATCTCTGCGATTTCTTGGCATATCCCCCAGCACATGATTGGTATAACCTCGGTGATTTTATTGATAAATCCCACCAATTGTTTGGTATCATCTCTGCGTTTTTAATGATGAATCCCAATGCTTGCTTTGGTATTTGACAACGATTTACTTGTATTGACTTTGATGTAATGTATTGACTGCATTTTTAAGATGTAGTGACTGCGATTTTTATGATGTAACAATTTGTTGATAGAGTTGTTTTCTCTTCTTTTAAATTATTTTAACATAGTTATTTCATTTTGATTTTACACAACGATTCATTTTTAACTAAGCAATTATCATATTTCTAACTCTATGAAATTCCTCTAATAGTCAACAATGATATTTTTAGTCAGCAATTATCATATTTTAACTCTGCGAAATACCTTTAAAAGACAACAATGAAATTTTAACTGAACATTTATCATATTGTTATCTGTGTTTGGAAATACAACGATATCAATGCTATAGATTATAGAAAATAATTTGTAGACAGTAATTTAATTTGCAACGATTTTATTTATTGTGTGACCGCGTTGACATAAACATCGATTTCATTTGACAATAATTATTAGAGAGTAATTTTACGGACAACCTATATACGATTTCAGATATTGTATGGTCAACGGTTTTACATGTTTAATAGTTAACGATATCATAGGGTGGATACACAACGTTATCACCCATTTAATCTACGGCCATATAATGTAACTAATGTTGGACACCAATACCTTGGCTAGGGATCATTTCTGTTGGTAATATTAATGGACAAAATACTTTTGACAATGACAATATACCTTGGCAACGATATTTTATTGACAACAATTTTATTACATGTATTTATGTTGAAAGGCATATATTTATTTGTAATGGGCACAATTAATCATCTTTTAATCTAAAATTTTAATTGATGGCTAACAATTAAATATGCTGGAATATTTTTAGTCGTCCTCCCAAATCAATGAATGTGATTTACTCTTCATATTCTGCTTATATTTTTGAATGCATCCATTAACCTGTTTACTTTTTAACATTTACCTAATCATATTAACAAATTACTACATTTCATATGCCTTTCAACATTCATCAGTCACAATTATGTGACTCTGTTAGTATATATAATAAAGGAAAACGATATTATATCATATCATGTCAGCGATACATATTTTAACTTCTTGATAAATTCCTTTTGTATAGCTAAACTTGTTTCGAAGACAATGATTTTATTAATAGAATTAGACAACGATTGATAGCATATTGGTTGCGTTTTGATAGAATTTAATAGTAAACAAATTTTAATAATACGATAGATAACAATATTATAATATATAAAAACAACCTTTCAAGGAATATGTAACAACAAATTAGTCATATTACAGACCTGTAAGTAATATGAAGCGCATAACTATAATAACAACGAAGGAACTCAAATGAGCCAACACGTCCAAACCTGAAAACAACAATTGCACTTTTCTTATGCTTTGAATCCATGAGACTGGATAGAGGACAGGCCATAGCCACCTTTAAAGTTTGTGGAGGATATTACTCATATGTCTTTCTCAACCCCTGCAGAAGACAAGAATTAGGTTTTTAGTTGGGTTGAAGTTTAATTGAGATGGATGTTTGAAGCCATTTCAAAAGCTTGATGTTCAAATAATGGAAAATATTGGGTGATCAATCTTTATATACTTATATAAATTCAAACATAGATTTATAATTATATGACAATGCTCTAAAACCTAAATTAGGATTATAATGATTTTTACTCTCCTGATCATTAATCTTATCATTCCAAGTTCAAGTAGTTATTTAACAAAATCAAATGAACAGAATGAGATTTAGTATTATTTAAATTGTGAAATTTTTATAATTAAATATGGTAGAAATTAAATGGCAAAATTATTATGATTATCTTAATTTAAGAGGAGGTTGTGAAAAGTAATTAGATTACCAAATTAGATAAATTCACATTAACTATAGATAACGAAATAAAATAATTATTTTAATAAATTTGTTTGGCTTAATAATTTCAAAAATTTTCTTGGCATGTTTTAATAATAAAGTATAAATTTTGAAGCATGTAGAAACAAAATTTAACCTTCAAGTACAAATTTTAAAAATAAGAATAAAATTTAGATAGTAAAATTGATATCTCTCTATTAACAAAATTATATATTTATGATGACTAAATATTTAGTAATACATTGAGCAATATTGCTTATAAGATGTTCTTGGTGGTATAGATGGCATTTAAAACATCTTAACACACATATACCTAAATAGATCATGAAATATATTCAAAAAATAGTAATAGATAACGATATTATTGTTCGATAGTGAAATGATGGATACAAGTGATTTAGAAACAATGAATGGTTCACAAGGTATCCCTGCGCACTGTTAACATAATCTCTCTGGATTCCTTCCTTTTTCCTTAAAATGGTCAGTGTAAAGATTTGATGATTGTTTAATTCTTATTAAAAGATAGCATTTTATTGTAGAATGGATTCTTGAGAAATATTTCATAGATGGATAATCACGTCCTTTAAGTGATGTATGTTTGCAATAGAATTTGTTGCGTAAGGAAATTTAATGTGTTGTATGAATGTTATAGTCATCATATTCCTTTGCATCTTTTTGACTTGTCGATTGGGTGCTTGGGTTCATTGTCATGTTCTGTTGATTAATTTTTGTCATTGATTGCTTTCTTGCTTAACAAAAAGAAAATCTTTTTTGCATCGCATCATGTGTAGTCGTAACAATGGGGTTGTTACATATGGTATCAGAGCTAGGGTCAACCCTACGACTGTGGATCGCCATTCTTTCCACTGTTGTAAGCCCTTGAGTAATAATGTAGCGCTAATTAAAACCTTAATGTGTCCATGCCGTGGTATCGATTAGAAGAAGCCACAAAGGTTCACAACGTGGTGCTATGGATGGAGGTGCGTCACCTCTAGAAGTGCCCACACCATCGGATTTTAACCCCCAAGGGGAGGAACAAGTTCTTGGGCTGGATTCAATTATTGTAAGGAAAGATGATGTTCTGATAAGGTCCTTCCAAAGATTATCAAAGGCCTTGATTCACCATCTGTACTAAGATGAGGCTAGGGCACCTGTACCCCTGAGGGTCCACAACGCACCTAGACAATACCATTAGTATTCATTGTGAACATGAGAAGGTAAATTTCTCGAGCTCTCTAGTGCTCTGGATGGTGCAGCCGCCGAGGCATGGTTCAAGAATATGGAGATGTGATTTTCTCTTCGCAACTTTACATCTAACATGAAGTCTCTCATGGAGGTCCTTCAACTGAAAGGGGAGCGATCCTCTATGGTGGGAGATGTTCTTACCGCTTTTGAAAATGACAGTCAAAGACCTGTCATGGGAACTGTTCGAGGAATGTTTCTGAAGGAGGTATATGTCTGAGGAATTCATTGAGCCTCAACTCAATGAGTTCAACGCCTTGCGATAGGGCGATCGTATGGTGCCCGAGTACGAGACTCATTTTATGGAGTTGCTTTGGTATGCTACACACTTGAATACATGTATGTAGCAACCTTAGGGTCTTATGACATCGTGATCGGTATGGACTGCTTAGAATCGCATGAGGTGGTACTCAACTATAAGACAAAATGATTGAGCTTGGTCGATGATGAGGGACAGAGACGCATGATTGTAGGTCAAAACCAAGGGGTTTCCCTAATGTTCATCTCTTCCTTATAGCTACGGAAGAGCATGTGGAAGGGATGCCAGCTTTATGTAATCCTTGCGTTAAAGAGAAAGGAGTAGCGAAAGGTCTAGAAAACCTTCCGTTGGTGATAAAGTTTACAGATGTGTTCCCTGAGGAGTTACCGAGGATGCCACCAGAAAGGGAGTTGGAATTTATCATAGACTTAAAACTGGGGGCTGAACCGATAGTAAGAACGCCTTCTCGTATATAAACGTCGAAGTTACAAGAGTTTAGAATGCAACTGAAGGAGCAGTTGGACCTAGGACTTATACTTCCAAGTGTTTCACCACGGGATGCGCCTGTTATTATCATATGAAATAAGGATGGGTCGTGCAAACTCTTCCTTGACTACCGCCAATTGAAAAAGGAAACAATCAAGAATCAATACCCATTTCCAATGATTGATGATCTGTTCAATCAAATGAAAGGCACGACGATGTTTTCAAATATTGACTTGCGATCATGGTATTACTAGTTGCGGATCAAGGAGGATGACATCCCTAAGACCGCCTTAAAACAAGGTTGGGAGATTATGAGTTTATTGTTTTGACTTGGGACTGATGAATGCCCTAGAGGTATTTATGAGTTTGATGAACATGGTGTTCCATGAAAACTTGGACAAGTTCATCCAAGTATTCATTGAATATATTTGATTTACTCTCGGACGTTGGAAGAGCATGATCAGAACTTGTGCTTCGTACTACAGCGTCTGTGAGAGAACAAATTGTATGGGAAATTGTCTAATTGCTTGTTTTATAAATTGAAGATTCACTATGTAGGGCATGTCATCTCCGACGGAGGTATCTTCGTGGATATCAAAAAGCTTGAGACTATTATGGAATGGTGTGTGATGAT
The DNA here is from genome assembly GCA_032191745.1 of Picea mariana. Lineage (NCBI taxonomy): Eukaryota > Viridiplantae > Streptophyta > Pinopsida > Pinales > Pinaceae > Picea > Picea mariana. The sequence goes on from JASDQU010737976.1 coordinate 253,073, forward strand.
GAATGTCCCCAAAGTGCACAACTTCATGGGTTTAGTGGGATACTATCGATGGTTTGTCAAGGATTCTTCGAAGATATCAAATCCGATTACAGAATTGCAAAAGAAGAACACGAAGTTTGCTTGGACTGAGAAATGTGAGGAAGCATTTCAGAGGCTCTAGGAGCTTTTGACAACAACACCGATACTAAAGGTCCCTGATATGTACATGGAATTCTTGGTATGCATTGATGCATCCATGGAAGTCTTAGGTGTCTTCTTGATGCAAGATGATCGAGTGATCGCTTACATCTCGAGAAGTTGAGATGGCATGAGGAGAACTATGCAATGCACTATTTGGATGTTGTTAGAAATTGTTTATGAATTGAGAGTTTGGATGTGCTACCTGATTAGACATAAATTTGAACTAAAAATAGACCACTATGGTCTACAACACATATTTACGCAAAATGACTTGAACAGGCGATGACGAAGTTGGTTGAAATTTCTTAATGAGTACAATTTCGATATTACTTACATAAAAGGGACAGTGAACAAAGTGGCAGATGCATTGAGTTAGACACCAAACATATTTTTGGTGATGCCTCTTCACACCAATCTATGTAAAAAAGATTCTAGCTTTACAGTGTGACAATGACTGGTACAAAGAGGTCAAGGATTTTATCGAAAAAGACACATTGATGGTGCCAAAATCTAAAGGATTTACTATGGACAATGATATATTATTGATATTTAAAATTCAAATTTATGTACCACCCCATGACGAGTTGAGGAGTTTGATCCTAAACGAGGCTCACATAGTAGTGTACATGGCTCACTTGGGAGTCACAAAGATGAGGACAAACCTTAAACCCTTATTCTTCTGGAAAGGAATGAAGGAAAACATAAACTTCATGGATGAACGTAGAAATTTGATAGGATTACTACAACCACATGCTATTCTAGAATCGAAATGGGAGGTCATTTTGATGGATTTCATTATTGGATTGTCATTGACGGAAAGGAGACATGACTCGATTTTGTGGTAGTTGACAGTTTGACGAAGAGTGATCATTTTTTTCATGTGACTACGACGTATTAGGAGCCTGACTTAGCTAGAGTTTTCATTAGTAAGATTGTGAGGTTGCATGGTGTGCCTAAGAGGATTATATCTGATAGAGGATTGATGTTTAGAGGAAGATTTTGGACTAGTTTCCAAGAAGCCTTCGAAACCAAACTTAACTTTAGTATCGTGTATCACCCAGATACATATGGGCAGACCGAATGAACAAACCAAATCCTAGAGGGCATGTTGCGTATGTACATTATGGACCAATAGAAGCATTGGGAATAGTTCTTTCCACTGGAAGAATTTGCGTATAACGACAGTTATCAAAGCACCATTAAGATGTCACCTTTCGAGTTTCTTTACGGGTGATTTTGTCAGATGCCTTGAGTTGGGATCGACTTGAGGATAGGGTCCTCGTGGGACCAGAAGCAATCCAAGAAATGGAATATCAAATGCAAAATATAAGACAAAGGATCAAGGGAGTGCAAGATCGACATAAGAGTTATGCCAATGCAGATTGTGTCGACTGTAGTTACAATGTGGCGATCACGTATTCTTATGGGTGAAACCGCATAAGAGTTCGATCAAGTTTGGAAAGAGTGCTAAACCATATCCTAGGTTCATGGGATCCTGTGAGATTGTGGAAAGAAGAGGGCCATGGCCTATTGAATAGCCTTGACTGATCTTGAGGCATATGCACGATTTATTTCATGTCTCTATTTGAGACATTATGTTAGTGATCCTACAAGTATGACTTGAGTAACTTGCATGTATTAGACGAGCGTGCACTCACGGATGAGCCAATCCGCATCATGGACCATCACACTTGAAAACTACGGCTTCAAACAATAGGTCAGGTCAAGGTCTAGTGGGATAGCTATACTCCACACTCGACGACCTCGGAGGACACATATGATATGCACCAACAGTTTCCATTATTATATGTCTTGAAGAATTTCATTCATTAGAAGCACCAGCTTCCTTTTTTTTCTAGCTGGAACTAGAAGGAGGCTTCAACCACCTAGTTTCTCAGGATACAACCTGAGGGAAGCTCCAACTCCCTGATTCTTTGGATGCAACCAAAAGGAGGCTACAACCCCCTATGTTCTCCATCTACAACCACCTATCCTTGCCCCGTCCTGACACCCTGAAGTAGAAGTAGAATGATGGAACTACAGTCAACCTGTCACTGTGAGATATACCATTGTAAACCTATACCAATAAATATGAACCATGCATCAACCATGCATCAACCTGTACCTCAACCTATAATCAACCTATAAAATAAACAAGTGCATCAACCATGCACCAACCTGTACCAAACAACCTGTAATCAACCTGTGCCATAAACAAGTGCATCAACCTTGCACCAACCTATACCAAACAACTTGTAATCAAACTATACCATAAAAAAGTGGATCCAACCATGTACCAAGTATGTACCAATTATGTGTCAACTACTCATCAACTATGACTCATCAATATGTACCAACATCATCAACTATAGACCTCATGTATATGTCAACTCATAACCTAGTTGTCTCAACCATGTACTCAACATGTATCTCAACCAAAATCCCTCATCCATTTCATCATCCAAATTTGATTTTTTTTCTTTGTAATAGACCTACTGTATATGATCATATTCCTACAAAAATTCCTTAACTTTAACAACAAGAGACTAGCATTTTCATCAAACTTTTCTTTAGTCTCACATACCTAGTTTTGGATTAGTCAACAACCCTAACTTGAAGTAATCATAACTTTGAACCTGTAATGTATAAATATATGAAACTGATACACAATGTTCTTCAGTGTGTTTTATACAATTCCTCCAAGTTTCACTACTTGGAACCTCTCAGAAAAGGAGTTATAGAAAAAATGGCATACCTTTCTGAATTTTGGATTATTCTAGAGAGAAACCTTGTAGAGCATGCCCCACACAAAAACTTTATTGAATCGATCTAAAAATGTTACAAAGAATACTAAAGAACTTACTCTAACCAAAACATTTTGTTTCAATGAATTTGGATATGTTATGAATAAGTTATGACGTTTTTACGCGAAACACTTGTTTTTGACTAGTTTCAGGACTAGCCACAAACCATAGTTTCCACGTAGTGTAACTCCAAAAATAAAATGACCCACAAACTGCATTTTTTACCACAGATACTTGGATATGTTTCCTCAATTTCATATCAATTTCAAGGTCTGAATCATTATATAAAAAACTTTATGGCAAAAATGGTGAGATGACCTAAAAAAAAACATACCTTAGAAAGCACCATCAAAAGAATTTATCCTTACTTGCATTTCGGCCTTCTTTTCTTCACCTTCACTCACAATTCTAGTTTAGATATCCTTTGTTACCTCAGAAACCTATATATATTCAATATTATCAAGTGTGATTAAAATTAGAAAGCTTGGCCTCTTATTTATACTCTCCAAGTAGCTTCCTTAAAAACATCTTCTAGGTCACTTGGCCCCACTTTCCTTATTTTAGGGTTAACCCACTTCTAACTTCTCCATTAAATTTATTATTGAAATAATTTATTTTTTATTCAATTTGAATTAAAATACACTCATTACTTCACTTTATTGTTTACCTTTTAAAATCTCTTAAACCACTTTGACTACTTTAACCTTTTGGGGCTTCTAGATGACATATAAGGGTCCTCCAACTTTGTAAGGCCATAACTCTCAAACCGTGAGGAGTTATGTAACGTTCCACATACCACCAGAAATGAAATGACATGTACTATCCATATCTAATAGTATTATCTAAAAATATATCATAACTCATACTGTTACCCATCAAACAAACTTGGGTCCATTACCCAAACCTAGGGTCTCCAACTTCTCATGGCCATAACTCTCTAACCATGAATAGTTATATGTTGTTCAACATACCACTAGAAATGGCATGACAACCACTACCCATATAGTATATTTTCTCTAACAAATTCACTGTACTTCATCTCATTATTCCACAATTAAGAATGGGTTCTCTTACTCTGCAAAGCGTCTTCCCGTGAGGTCTTTCACCATAAGGGGAACACTGTGGAGTTCATCAATATTTACTTCCTATCAACCATGAAAAATAAATAATGCTTCATATTTAAATAAAAAAACATTGGTTCCATTACCCAAACCTTTGTTTTACGGGACTTTCTTCAATGGTTGACATCAATGACAACCAACCTTAATCAACAATCTCCCCCTTTGGCATTGATGGCAACACTCTGATGCAATACTGAAATCATATCTCTCATGCTCCCCCTGAAACCATGCTTCTATCTTCTTCATCTGATAAATATGCTCCCCCTAGAACCATTCCTCTATCCTCTGCATCTGATAAATCTCTCCCCCTTTGTCATCAATGGATAATGTATCTTTCCATTTGGGGATGCTCCCCCTGACTGAATTGTCCTCTTATGGTGCTTCCTCATGTACATCTAAGACATATAAGATAAGAATTCAAAAAGAATTTAAAAAGAATTCATTTTGGAGTAGAAATAACTCCATGTATTTGGCAAAGATACTCATTTAGGCTTCCTATGGAAGTGGTTTTGTAAATATGTCTGCCACTTGTTCTTTTGTGCCCACATACTCAACTCTAATGTTCTTTTCTGCAACCTGTTCCCATAGAAAGTGATACTTGATTGGAATGTGCTTTGTCTTAGAGTGCATCATCAGGTTTTTGAGATACATATGGCACTTGTATTATCACAATATATTGGAATGGGCTCATCATACTCAACCTGTATATCTGTCAAAGTTTGTTTCATCCAAAGAACCTGTGTACAACATGTTGCTGCTGTAATATACTTTGCCTCGGCTGTAGATAGAGATATTGATGATTGTTTCTTGCTTAGACATGATACCAAACACTCACCTAAGTAGAATGTTGTTCCACTAGTGCTTCATTGATCATCAATACAACCTGCCCAGTCTGCATTTGTGTAGGCAATAAGTGATATATCTTTTCCTTTTGGATACCATAATCCAAACTCTTTTGTTCCTTTGAGATATCTGAAAATCTTGCTTACTGCTAATACATGTGATTCATTTGGTGTTGTTTGAAATCATGCCACCTTTCCAACTTCTTGCATTACATATGGTCTGGATGCTGTCACATGTAGTAGGATGCCAATCATTGACCTGTATTTCCTCTGATCTGTAGACTTTAAATCAACATATTTTCTCAAATTACAACTGGTTTGCATGGGAGTGATAACTAGTTTGCAATCTTCCATTTTGAACCTCTTTAGCATTTCTCTGATATACTTGGTTTGATAAATAAAAATTCCTTGGTTGATTTTATGTATCTGAAGTCCCAGAAAGAAGGATAGTTCTCCAAGTAATGACATTTCAAATTCCTTCTGCATGTCTTTTGCAAATTTCTGGCTTAACCTATCATCATCACTACCAAAAATAATATCGTCAACATAAAATTCAATTAATAAAATATTACGTTGACTTACCTTGATGTAGAGGTTGTTGTCTGCACTTCCTTTTATGAACTTTGCTTATTGTAGATACTTATCCAGTCTAGAGTACCATGCTCTAGGAGCCTGTTTTAGACCATACAAGGCCTTCTCTAATTCACACACATAATCTGTGTTCTTTGACAGTTGAAATCTTTCTGGTTGTTCAATGTAGACTTCTTCTTCAAGTTCCCCATTCAGAAAGGATGATTTTATGCCTATCTGGTACACTTTAATATTTTTGGAGCATGCATAAGCTAAAAGCAAACGGATTGCTTCCATTCCGACAACTGGGGCAAACATCTCTTCAAAGTCGATTCCTTCAATCTGTTCATATCCTTTACATACCAATCTTTCTTTGTTCCTTGTAACCTATCTATATTCAATCAATTTATTCCTTAAGACCCACTTTGTGCCAATCACATTCTTATTCTTTGGTCTTGGAACCAGTTCCCAAGTGTCATTTTTCTCTATTTGATCCAATTCTTCATTCATGGCCTTATTCCAAAATTCATCCTTGTTGGCTTCTTCAAAACA
>JASDQU010737976.1:262518-303783 GCA_032191745.1 Picea mariana
CCTATATTTACTAGCTTGTCTTTCACCTCTTTAATACAACCCAAAAATGAGCTAACAGATTCATTTCCATCCATCTTAATGCCTAGCAATTTAGTTTTCAGGAACAAAATGGGATTTGTGTTGCTAGTTTCATACAATGCTTTAAGTGCTATCCATGTTGCAGCAGAAGTTGTAGCTTCTCTAATATGTGGAATTATGCTATATTTAACTGACATGCACAACAATACCTTTGCCTTGTTTTCACGCTTCTCCCATTCTTGGATCTGTGTTACTGTTGCACCTGCAGCCGCATAAGGTTTCAGTTCAGTTTCCTTCACAATGTTCTAGACACCATAGCCTTCCATGAGCATTTGCATCTTGAATTTCTAGTTAATGAAGTTTGATCCATCTAGCTTGTTTTCTTCGTTGAGGTAGGTCTCTGCTAGATGATTCACCATCGATACAAGATATTCTTTGCAAGTGAATCACGAAGGATATGCCACTTTCTATCGAGTTTTCTCCTCTGCTGAGGAGTCCGTTGCTCTGCCTTCAGATCCACTAATCCAACTCTACTCTGTTCTCAACTTAAATCATGTATGCATCCATCTTTAAATCATAACATGCATCCATGCATGCACCTTTAAATCATAACCCCCACTTTTAAACATCCACCTCACAATTAAAAAAAAATAAAAAAAAAATTAATAACACACTCTTCACTTCACGCTTCTCTTAATAAAAAGTATCCACTTTTTAATAAGAAACTTAAAAATATGCATAAGAAATTGTTCCATGCACACATATCCACTTTAATAAAGAGTTTATAACTCAAAAGTATCCACTTGCAATTATCCACCTTATAATTATTAAATTTCTTAAGAACTCACAATACTCATTTAAAAACTCACGATTTGCTCTTCCTTCAAATCCAAGCATGCAAACTATAAGCATGCAAAGAGCATGCAAATTCTTTTGAGAATTGATCAGACTTCTGCCAGTGCATGCAAACTATATGCAAACTTCACGATTTAATAACTCAACATGCAAACCGCATGCAAGCTACACCTTCACGATTTAAAAAATAAATTCATCCATTAACTTTTCATGCAAATAATCACGCACATGCTTTTAACGCTCCTTTGAAACTCTGCATGCATTCAAAATCCACTTTTTCAAAATCCAAACTCCATGAATGCATTCAAAACCTTCACGCTTGCTCCTAAGCTCATGTTGCATGCTTCAGTATTTGTCATCAAACTCCATGCTCCTCCTCGAAATGATATGCAGCCACAAGCTCATGCGAATTATTTTGCAAATGGGCTCATGCAAGTTCCTTCACACTTCAAAACTCACGCAAAGTAGACTCCTCCATGCTCACCGCACCAGATGGATTTGCTCATGCATCTGATCAAACGTTTCTTACGCTATCCACGCTCTCTCCCCGTGGCTCTGATACCAAGATAAAATATGTGAAACAAACACACGGTGAGGCTACACTCACTTCTCTATCTTATCCAATGAAGACAGATTACATCCTTATATAGGAAAAGACTCTACTGAGTTAGTTACATGAAAACCAAAGAAAACTAGACTCTTAACTATGAACTAACTCTTAACACCCCTACAACTGACTCTCATAACTAAAGCTTATAACTGGTTCTTACAACAGGCACTTACAACTGGCACTTACTGCATTATTTTCAAGTACTACACCACACATTTTATTTTACTTCAGAATGAGTTACGGTAATTGTAATAACAAGTTATATCATCATTAGGGTTGTTCTCATTAAAATTTATGTATTAATCAATTTAATTGAATAGACATTTCATTTGGAAAAAAAAATTATTATAGGGATTTTACCTTAATGTTTTTCATTTAATATTAAGCGTGAATCATAATGAGTACATAATGTGCCTTCTGCATTTATTATTCGCAACAAGTTTCACAAGTTGCGCAACTTCAACTTAGTCAGAAAAAAAAAATGACGAGGTTTTTCATGTTCACCTTATTTCTTCGCTACACAAGTACCCTACTAAAGTGTGATATATCTTCTTACTTTATTGATGAAATGGTGTTACTTGCACAAAAGAACTCTACTTCTTTTATTTGAAGTGTTACATCATCTATAATAATAAGAGTAATTGCGCAAATTGAGAAAATGAGTAATACTTTAGGTGCCATTATATAACCCCTTCTGCCCTTAAACTTTATCGGTACAGGACAAGTTTAGAACCTCTTGGTAAAGTAATTTTATGGTGCGTGAGCTTATTCTTGTTAATAGATGATTAAATTGATATGTATAATCAATTGAGTAGGTGAACATTATAGTTTTTCATTTATCACTTGAGGAATTTCTTAGCGATCACATAATCGTAGTAGATTATACTCTATAATCAAGGAATTTTTAAGGAGTGGTATTGGGAAGTGCCCCATGAAATTTGGAGAATGATGTATGATTGGTCATATGATTAGATTACTTGAGCCATTAGAATAATGTTTATATATGGTTGATTAAGTGTTGATAATCTTTTGCGCCCTTAAATATGCTAATGTATGATTGTTTAGAAATTTGTTTAACTTGCGCCATGAAAATAAAGTTGACAATTACTCCTGCACTGATAATTATGTGGATGTTTTATAATTTTTTAATCTTTCTCCTTGAAATAAAGTTGACGTATGATTTGTTTAGTGGTTAGATTTCTCTCATGCCATGTGATGATTTTAATTATGACTAATAATCTAGATTGGAGTTACGAGTTGTGATTGATTAAGGGATGTAGACACCTCCTTTTTCCTCAGAACAATCACCAGCCCTGAGACCTTAAATGGTCAAAATCAATAGGATGAATCTTGGGCTTGAGTGTTTCATATACGTCCTAGAGGTCCTAACCATGCAGGATAGGTTGGGCAGGTAGTTCTTTATTATTCAACGATATGGTTGATCTTTATTTGTATTTTCTTCGGTTGATTGTGATGTGATGAACTGTGTCACTATTATGTTTATGTGTTGATCATGTGTTGCCATAATTTATGTTAATGTGTTGGCTTGTATCATTATTGATTACAGTGAGGTGTTTCTTGTATTTCTTTAATTATAGGTTGTGTTGATTATGTGTCGACGTTAATTTCCTAATTCTTAAAAAAAAAATTACCTATTGTACTTCGTTTTTTGTCGTAACTGCTGGGCAGTTACATAGTTCAATTATTACTTAGCTCTGTGAGATAATGCATAATGTTACCATTCTCTGTTTGACCATTGTTATTATCATTTATTATCATTTATATATCTAGACTTCTAGTTTGATCGTGAATTAACAAGTAAATGTAGAAAATAACATATTAAATACTTTAAGCTACATGAATTAAAAGGAACATTTAACCTACATATATAATCCATAGATCCACGGCTTGTAAATGAAATACAACCGTTGAAAAGAAAAACTAGATGATAAAATAAATAAAATTTGAATACATGAAATACAACTATCTATAGATCCATAACTCATGTTCTCTAGAGTGGCCACCCTCTAGACAACAAAGAGTTAGGATGTATTAAGAAAACAACAGCGACTTAAATACGAACTTAAAACATACAAAGTAACAAGAAAATTTTACAAAGGAATGGGTGCTCTATTCTTTATTTAAGAAATCTCCAATATTTTACATTATTTATGAAACATCCCTACCGTTTAAATACGACAACAAGCCTCACCTAACAAGTGCAATTTTTTTTTTTTATCTTTTTTTGTGTGTGCAGTTGTAGAAGGGTAATGAGGATATTATACTTGACAATGCATCACAACAAAGAACAAGACACTAGAAACTCACACAACAACAACATGATGACCCAACATAGAAGCTCATCAATCACCTAGAAGCAATGTACGACATTCAACCAACAAGAATGAAAATGACTACCCGTCCTTCCTACCCTGCAATGGTTAGGGCCTCCAGGACACATAAGCAATGCTCAAGCCTAGGTTCCCATCGATTTTAACCATTTAAGGTCTTAGGGCTAGCGACTGTTCTGAGGAACATGGAGGTGTCTACATCCCGCCCGACACAAGCAGACCAAGCACATTAAATGTTTACAACCCAGTACAACATTAATTAAAATGAACCACTGCACCCTTGACAGGAAGTGCAAGCTAAAGATGACTTCGTCAACAACCAACCATTACTCAAGCTAAAAGGTCAAAATTTATGATTTAAGTAGGATTTCAATACAAATCCATTAACCAGTCTAAATTCCATTAGTCAACAATTACCAATCGAGCTTAACATGGATTACGACTCATTTGCATGAGTCTGAGTTAGTTCCAATTAGGATGTTGGGTACAATCTTATCATCCATAAGAAAAGAACATCCATATCAACCCAAGTTCTTAATTCATGACCACGATAAAATTGTTGTTCGCCCAAATAGTTTTGCATCACGATCATGAAAGCAATCACCATCATAAATCAAGAAACTAGCTAAATGAGTAGCCCAGTCAACATCAAGCTAAAATCATGAACCCGTTTAAATTAGATTTTCCAACTCTGGCCACAAGTCAATACAACTGTCTCAATGCCGAAATGGCATGTTACTCAAAATACAAAATAAATATTATCAATGAATCATAAGAATATTGAAAAATCATCATAACCATTTCAACACCATGTTAATAACAAAAGGTCTAGGTTATCTCCCCAAACTTGAAACTAAGTAGTGGAACCCAAGTTAAACAAATGTTTAGGCCTTATTAAGAAGAAATAATCATGTAACTTAATATGTCATTATTCATTCAAGTTTATATCCTCAGGTTAATAGAGGACCTTCCAACACATTTCAACTGATTGGGAATAGATTTTAGGAACATATTGTAACACTTTATAATCAGAAAATTATGTTTCATGGCAACACATGGCGCCTGTGGGTTGATATTGTTATACTGGACTTAGAATTTCTGATTTTTCATAATAATGAATTGATATATTGAAATGAAAAATATAAATGATCAAAAGCTTTAATAATAACCTATTGTTGCATAATGAGCCAGGTATTGTTGGATAATGAGCCAAGTTGGTGTAATAATGAAATCATTGTGGAGTTGGTTTCCTCTTAGATGCACATACAATCATTGATAACAAATTGGGAGGGCTTTCAGATAAGTTTAAGAAGAAATATGTTAGAATGTAGATACTTATCAAATAATTGAATCAAAGAGAACTGTGTAGCTTGTTTCATTAATAAAGTTGTAGACTTCAAAGGATGCTTTAAGGATTGTGAGATTTCTAATAAAGACCCGTACAAACATTGATAGTAGATTGGAAGGCTTCCATATACGTTTAATAAGAAATATGTTAGGATGATAGCATAGATAATAGATACCTATCAAATAATTGAATTATCCACACCTAGCAGACTTCAACCACACTAAATGATTATACACAAATTTCTCAAAAAATTCATGCAGAAGATAGGTAATTCACAGTCCAACAAGTGGGAAGAGAAAAACACATGCACACAGTCCAAAGGTATACTCAACCGTGGTCAATTAAAATAAAAACACGGAGAATAGTCCACCTACGAATTCGGGGAAAACAACAGCGAGATAGTCCCCTTTAAATGAAGAAAAATTTTGTGGTAACTACAACAACGGTCACATTCATTGGTAAACATTTCATGGGGCATCAACAGGTAAACATAGAGAGAAATCCTCCTACAACTCGTCGTAAAGAACAGTGACGCCGTCCCATTTAAATAGAAAAAAAAATCATGGTAAATTACCACCATAGTCAGTTATTGGGTAATTACTTCATGGGTGATTTCTACAGCCACTCCAACCACATTTTCAAGCAAGGAAATCAAGTCTTAACAGCCACTCAGCGACTATTGGGAGAAAAATTGTGGTGACCAAGCAGAGGAAAAATTAAAAATCCGCGACCCTCAATCGTGGAAAATGTAAGTAACAAATTCAACAGACAGTGATAAATGTTTTCAATGCCTGGGATAGCCATCAATGAAAACAAAGATAAAATATTCCCATGATACAAGGCAAAAATCACCACCCAGGAAAGAAAACGCAGACAGGGATAAAATAATCCCCTTGATTCAAGTCATAGAAATAATCACAGCCCAAGATGTAGACCCTGATCGAAAATTGTTTTTTATGAATTAAAGGCATGGGGGAATTAAATCACAGGACAAACAAAGATTGCAGACAGAAATAGCACAAGCCCCTTTTTTTTTCACTTCCAGCATACAGTTTATAAATCACAGACTTTCTTTTAAAAAGATTTTGTTACCAGGATATCAATAGAATTTTGCTGACCAAACTTAGATCTGTTCAAAAGTCAAGACACCAATAAAATTTCAAACTGATTTCAATCCTTTACATCACCGGTTACCAATCTAACAAAGCCAACAATGAGAGGATGTAAGGATTCAAGGGATAAGTTATTGAAATGATTATCGGGAGAATCAACACGACGCAAGATTTTCATACACAGAGGTACTTTTTCTATAGGGCGCGAGACAACAAGCTGCCAAGGAAAACAATAGAGGTAGCCAACAGATGGGTTTGTCGTTCACTTCACCATCCACACACAGAAAAGAAGGGCATTGAGGTCCATAGTTTTTTAAACGCTAAGGCAATGATCGTAGATCAGGCTCCTGGCTGACTTCTCAGGCGAGGATTGGTGAGATAGGGACGAAAGATAAACAACCTTGAAGGTCACAATCAACACAGTTAGGTAGTCAAGACAGGTGGAAAGATGAAGGCCATTGGAGACAACAACCATCGAGCTAGGCTAAAACAGTTTCAGTCATTAATAAAAAAAACATCAGTTTACTTCTCCATTAAATAAACAAATCCAAGCATAAGCCCTAATACATTCTACCATACGAAAGGAAGAGAGTGTACCATTACTTGATCGCCCACTATGAATGACGTCCTGTGCGCTCCGAGCAAATCTCACTTTCTAATCGTCGAGACTTCACCGGTACCTCCCAGCCAATGCTAGGGGTACTCTTCTTCCCCCTTATCCCCCTGAGCCGCAAAGGGGCCACACACACTATCCAGAGGTTTCATCTAGCTCCCAGCTCGCCTCGCAAGGCCGAGCTACCACTCCTCTCTGAGTTGGGTATCCCCAACTCCCACAAGTAAATCAATCAAGTAAATATTTCTACAGCGTAACGTTACGCAAACAGAAGATGATCCTTCCTTCTTCTCCTTCCATCATTTTATAGAGTTTTGAACTTCCTCCCTTTTCTAAAATCTCATTTAATTAGAGTTTTAAAAATAAATTCCTAAAAATTATTCTCTGTACAAGTGTCACCCATACCCTTCATTCCTCCATTATTTAATTTCTTTAATTAATTAACTATCTTATTTCCCTCACCCACCTAGAGTTACTCCTAGAATCACTCTTAGGTGTACCCAAATTCCCTTACAGGTTTTAAAGGCTTTCCCTATTATGAAATTGCTAATTCTCTTTAAAATTAGAAACCTCTTAAATGGTAGATTCTTTACTAAGTTGACTTTCCATTTTCCCCTTAAGTTCCCCTTTCTCCCTTTTTATATTACCTCTTTTCTCTAGTTTCCTGATTTTTTAAATTTTCGCTCTTTCCCCCTTTTAATTAGAACTCAAAAAGGCAGGTGTGGAATTTAACCCATTTTTCCCTTTTCTCATTAATTAGTATATTTTAAATTATCAAAATATTAAGACCATTATTTCCCTTTTTAAATTTTAATCCAACAGATTTTTTTTGAAACAATTAATTTCTTAATCTCTTCATGTTACAAGATTTAACGAAGATCATAATTATTATTCATGTGGTTTTTATTAATATTACTATTATTATTATTATTTTGTAGGGGACAAAATTTTACCACTAGCGTAATTTAGACTTAGGCCTTAAATTTTGTACTATGCGACATTTAATTAGGGAAATTGTTTTAAAAATTACTTAACATATTTTCGTCCTAAGGCCATCTAGGTTCATTCCTCTATCATTGACAATGTAGTGTGCCCTTCAGGATGCACTATGTGCTCCAAGGGTGCCACTCGCCTCTTGACTGACTTGGTAGACATCAATAACCCCTGGAGTCAATACTCCGTCAGGTGAACTTGTGGGAGACTAAGGGCCTCTAAGGAATAAGGCCCCCGCCTTATTGTGTGCCCCTTAGAATCATCGTGAGCGACTATCACAGTTTTCCCTCACGACATCATGGGTCCTCTCAAACTAGGTAATCGTTAACCTATAGTTCGAGCCATAAAGGGAGTGCTAGTAGGTTGTGGCAGGGTTTTTGTCCACACCTCTCCCTCAACATCTCTGGTAGTCGTACGTGACCCCTTTACTCCATATGTGAGTCTAGTCGGCAAGCTATCGTTAGCCTGCATCATAAACTAATCATGTCAGAATATATCCATATCATATAATCTTTTCAAAAGCACTAAAATCATAGTAAAACAATCAAACCCCAATGGTACACTCCCTGACTCAATACAGAGTCCAAGGGGTTCCATCGATGCCTCGACATCCTCTAGGTCCATAAACCTGCACACTCAGTAAAACCGAGTCAATAGCACTTGTCTATGTCAAAGAGGTAAAACAACATGTCATCAACCCATAACGGCTCATAATCAAAATAAAAAGTTTTAATAGCATAATAATTCAGATCACTTGCGAGCAAGTGTCCTCAAAGAATAAATTTGCTCAGTGCACCAGAGTGGGATGTTACAGTTCTCTAGAGTGGCCACCCTCTAGACAAAAAAGAGTTGGGATGTATTAAAAAAACATCAACGACTTAAATACAAACTTAAAACATACAAAGGAACAAGAAAATTTTATAGAGGAATGGGTGCTCTATTCTTTATTTAAGAAATCTCCAATATTTTACATTATGTAACATCCCGCTCTGGCGCACTGAGTGAAATTATTCTTTGAGGACACTTGATCGCAAGTGATTTGGATTATTATGCTATTAAAACTTTTGATTTTGATTATGAGGCGTTATGGGTTGATGACATGTTGTTTTACTGCATTGACATAGATAGGTGCTATTGACTCGGTTTACTGAGTGTGCAGTATTTTGGACCTCAAGTATGCAGAGGCATCGATGTAACCCCTTGGACTCTAGATCGAGTCAGGGAGTGTACCATTGTGGTTTGATTGTTATACTATCATATTAGTGCATCTGATTAGATGATATGATATGGATATGTTCTGACATGATTTGTTGATGATGCAGGCTAACGATAGCTTGCTGACCAGACTCACATGTGGAGTAAAGGGGTCACGCACGACTACCAGAGATGTTGAGGGAGAGGTGTGAACATCATCCCTGCCATAGCCTACTAGCACTCATGCCCTGGATCGAACTATAGGTTAATGTTTACCTAGTTCGAGAGGACCCACGATGTTGTGAGGGAAGACTGTGATAGTCGCTCACGATGACTCTAAGAGGCGTGCAATAAGGTGGGGTCCTTATTCCTTAGAGGCCCTTAGTCTCCCACAAGTTCACCTGGCGAAGTATTGACTCCAGGGGTTTTTGATGTTTACCAAGTCAGTCAAGAGGCGAGTGGCACCCTTGGATCACGTAGTGCATCCTAAAGGGCACATCGCACAAGGGAAATGGATTAAGGCAAGTGGTACCCTTGGAGAACCTAGTGCATCCTGAAGGGCACGTCGCATTGTTGATGATAGAGAAATGAACCTAGATGGCCTTAGGACAAATAACATGTTAAGAATTTTTAAAACAAATTCCCTAATTAAATGTCGCCCTGTACGAAAATTTAAGGTTTAAGTCTAAACTGTGACATCCCCAAAAATAAAAAAATATTTTTAGAATTTAAATTTGCTGGAAATTTATTCCATTTTTAGTAAATTTGAAATTGGAAATTTTTTGCCATTTAGGGCAATTGCAAATTTCAAATTCTATAATTGTAATAAATGATTATGACTGTTGGGCAGAAATCTGATTTGTCTCAACTAACTATTTGACTATGACACTTGTATGAAAATAGAATATTTTATATTGATTGCGGGGGACAAAGGGGACAACCATGTTAAATTTAGTTGACCATGACTCCATGAGAGGGAAACATGTTGGAACTACCTCTAGGCTGATTATTACAAGTGGAAAATCAGTGATTTGTCCATTGGATGCCCCTAAAAATCAGGGATTTAGAAAGCTGCGAAAATTCCCAAAGGAGCGAAAAAGACCTAGGAAAATTGATAAATAAGCATATGTGAGGAGGTAGGACGCTGCCAAGTATGATAGGAAAGAGTCTATTGATTTTTTTCCCTTGCTGTTATGAACACTGAATGAGTGTGAGGCAAGAGGGATCTACAAAATTGAAGGACATTGTTGTAGAGGAATTTCCAAGTTCTCCCTCCTGGACTCATGGTCAGGCTAGGGGGTGAACCTTGCAAGTGGTATTGGTTGCTCGGTTCTATGATTGGGAGGAACATGGTTGTTCCCTTGTCTTCCTGTGAGTCTGGCTCAAATATGATACTCTAAACCTTATCTATCTGAATGATTTTATATCTAATGCACTGTACATGTTAAGTTTGAATTGAAATGGTTCCCATTATCTGTTTTAATGATTGTATATTTGATGGAAAATACTATTGTATCTAAATTCAAGTATTTTTGTATCTGTGAAATGAATTAGTTACAGAAGTAATGAAATCATTAACGCTTCTATGAATAACTGCATATTGGCTGAAATGTATCTTGTTGTATCAAATTCAAATTATTTATATTTCTGTAGAATGAATTAATTACAGAAGTAGCGAAATCAGTGACACTTGTATTATGTCCTATAACCTGAATGGGAATAAAACGGTTTGATCATACGAATGTGCATAGTCAAACTTCTGACATAATAGTTATAATAAATTCCTGAATAAAGTATTTTCGACTAAAAGTTGTACGAGAGTTAGGAATAATTTGATTCGATTGAAGTCTATACCCTTTTCGTTTCCATCATATTATACAAGCTATTGTAGGAACAACCTAGTTTACTACCGGATGTATGGGTATGGTTTATATAGGATATCTATTGTATTAATAGGACCAATAGATTATTTTATGAATTTATCTATAGTGGAGTATAGCCAAATCTGAATAGTAAATGATATTACAAACCTATAGTGTTTTATTCATACCAAGAACAGATCTAACCCGAGCGAAGTAATAAATTCTTCATGCTTTCCAAAATTTCAAATCCCAGAACCTCCTATCATCATGAGTCATACGACTTTGACTGTTTAAACTACTGTAGCGAAAAGTCAACTAGTCTACACAGAATAGAAAATTAGAAAGAATTTCAGAATTATTACTTACTTCTAAATGGTACAGATTTAAAGGAAACCAACTCGGGAAGGACAACTAATCTAATAAAGAGTTTATGGAATATCAACAGTTGATTGTTGGTAGTGAGGAATTTATAATTGAATTTTTTCATTCAGAAATTCATTAGGATGAATGGCTCATAATTCGTAGTATACAATATCATTATATAAGTGAAAACATCAGTTGCGTACAATTTGGGAGAATTTGAAACCTAGTAAATATGGAACTCGATTAATAAATAATGACTGTAACTAACATATCTACTGCTCTAAGAAAATATAATGACTCATATGATCGGGCCATTCTTATAGAGATCACAAAGAAATTCAAAGTGACTCTTAATTAGTCTGAATGGTAAATATCAGACTATAACTTTAATAATAACCAAAGTAATTTTATATATGGTCGAACATTTCGCCAAACCAAAGTAATATTAATATTGGTGCTATAAAAGTAAGAGAAATCCCCATGGAATCATATATGCTTATCTGTCTAAAGTTCCAAAATCAAAATGATAGTAAAATCTATACCCTGCCATGATAGGTAGCATCTAGAACAGGGTTGGAAAAACATATGGAAGTTCTTTTCCTTCATTTTGGACAAACCATTTACAAAGATTAAATCATTCGCTCGACTTTAAAGATTTGAAAGATGAAACCCTAAGACAGACTCTATTGTTGCCTGACATCAACGAAGCCTTAGCATGGAAACCAAATACCTTTTATGGTATCCGAAGCCTCGAAAAACTGGAAATCTAGGAGAGGAAGGGACCCTGCAAGAAAAATGTAGGGATTAAAGTTAATATCCGCACAAAAGTTAT
The DNA here is from genome assembly GCA_032191745.1 of Picea mariana. Taxonomy (NCBI): domain Eukaryota; kingdom Viridiplantae; phylum Streptophyta; class Pinopsida; order Pinales; family Pinaceae; genus Picea; species Picea mariana. The sequence continues at coordinate 274,670 of JASDQU010737976.1, forward strand.
AATCAAGAAGACCCTTGAGAAAATGTACAATAGAGTCCATAACAGAGGAAAGAGAAATAAAATTTTCCACATATATACTCAAGATTCTGTACTTAACTCGAGGGTTGGAGTCGCCTTTCCTTTCGTGACATAGTTGAAGCTTCGCCTAGTGGCTCGAAAGGGGAAGTTGGAATTATAGAATCCTGATGGGTACCCTTGCATACAACAGGGCCCCACCATTAGATAGTAATCCAAATTTGACTCCCAAAGAAAATCCATTCATAAATTAATTCAGATACTTACACAAATAGGTCTTAAAAGAAGTATGGAACTACATGCAAATCCTACTGTTACAGAGAAGATTACTGTTTGAAGGTCTTTTGGGGAAAGAAAACACTAAAACAAAACTATTTCTTTCTAGAAAATTGTGTCCACAAACAGAATCAAATTACTGGAAGGAAAAACATATACTGTCAATTTTAAATCTTAGATTTTATTTTCATCACCCACAGAGCCCAGAAGCGGAATAACGGACATAGAATTCGTAACAGAGTGAAGGGTTTTTCGAAGGAAAAACTGTGTTCCACAAATGGGCTTTCCTAAGTAAGACCTGGGCATGGACATGGATACGTCTAGAGTTTTTACCCTTTCAAATGAAAAAAAACCCGAATGAAACTTTTACCACTAACAAATGTAAGAAGAATGGGCCGAGACTTTGTCTTCTGTAATACCTCCAACTTATTACAAGTTAATAAACATAGCTAGTGACTAGCAAGTGATTAGTGCAAGTGGAGAACAGTATCATAAATTTCTTTAGGGGAGCATACCCAATCTAGTCCAAACGAGTAACACAGGGAAAACTTTACCAAGATTGAAACATCTTAGGTGGGAATCACCCAAAACAGCAAAGATCGTCAAAGGAAAAAATAACTCCATTAAATCCTTTAACCATTAGTATTTAATCATTCATACTTTACAAGCATATAACTGGATTAAAAAAAAAACTTAACAGGTGAAGAGCGGGGCATAGATATGACTCCCTCCCTCGAAGAGAAATTATTTCCATCAGAGACTGAGTCTAACACTAGAGGCGGCAACAATAAACCTTGGCAATAGGGGTTTACCACCTTTCTTACATCCCAAGACACGTTGAATGACTGGTCATGCGAGTAATTGTCTCAGTTAAATGAGAGGAACAGGGAAGAGTACCGTAACCATGTGCTTAGGGAAAGGTGGCAAGGAATGGAGGGGCACGCAAGTCGAACAGGAGGTCGAGGGAAGGCCCTGCAGAGAGATTTTAATGCAATAGTCAAAACTCCATTTAATACACAACTCTACCTTTGTTATTTCCCATCACAAATTAATTAATGAGGATGATAGCCGGTTGAAACGTTATGGGACGGACTAGAAAGTTGCATCCGAAAAATAGTCACTTCAACTTCACCCTAGTTTGAGAAGAACAGTGCTTCACTTAACAAAAACCCTAACTACCTAATGCCAGTTCTATGCATATATCACCATGATTACGCATGTGTAAAGATACCCTGAACTAACACCAAATCGATGGATTTTACACCACAGGAAGAAAAGAGATAGTTATTAACCATTCGTAATAAGAATCGGACCTGAAGAGATCACGAGGTAGCCACTAAAGTTCTGTGCAAGTAAACAAACTTGTATAAATCCCGTAATCATGATAAACAAAGGTTTAGTGATAATCTTCGAAATGCAATTATGGTATGCAACCATAATATTATTTTATGCAGGTATGTGAACTATTTTCTGACAACATTAAGTCCAAGCCCCTTTTTGTTTTTCTTTTTTTTGGATGTAGTAAGGGGAATGCATCATAATATGTTAAGGGTGAGATAATAAATAACTAGACCTTTATAAAAGCATTATAAAATGGTAAATAATAACACTTCAATTTTTTTTTAAGTTGAGATTTATGGGAAACATTACATATGGTATCAGAGAAAAAGTTACAACACTAGGCCTGAACAGGGTCACTTTAGTTGTTTAGTATATATTTTGTTTTATATAAAACTAATAAATATTTTGGTTATAGACATAAAGCTCTTTCTGTTTTGAGTTAATTATGGAAGCCCAGGACGATGCAGAAAACAGGATGGGAGAAAATCCGCAGCAAATACCTCCTGGAGATACAAGGCAGAACAATGACGGAAGCTCACCCACAGAAGTGTTGGAAACAATGAGGAATCTTATTGTTGAACTACAGATTTTTAAAGCCGACAATGAAAAATTGAAAAAGGCACAGCAGGAACAACAAAAGATAAACGAAGTCCTGTTGTGCAGTATAGTGACCAATAAAATCCCAAAGGACAATAATAACGACGAAGAATTCAGCAAGAGAGACTCCAGAAACTCAGGACCAAAAACAGAAAAAAGAGACAGTTCGTCTGAAGGAACACCTCCAGCTGAAGATAGAACTAAAATAGACAGAAAAAGAAAACATGTAGATCACCTTGAAGGAGAATTTAAAAAGATTAAACCATCCACCTTTGATGGAGAATCTAGGACAGGAGAAGAAGCAGAGGCATGGTTGTTGGACATCAAAAATACTTTCAAATCTACAACTATTTCAGCAACATGAGAGTTAGGATGGCCATCTACAATCTGAAAGGGAAGGCCAATATTTGGTGGCAAGACCTGAAACTGGCCAAGGGCCTAAAGGAGAAACACTTGGAATGGTCTAACTTTAAGAAGTATTTCAAGAAAAAATACCTTATAATTTTTATGAGTCACGACTCGGGTAGATGATGATGGAGGACCTTATAAATAAATTTATGGAACTATTAAGGTTCGTACCATACATCTGGGAGAATAAGGTAAAAATCTAGGGATTCTTAAGTTGCTTACCACATTCCTATAGGGACAGGATTGAGTTTGACAACCCCAAATCCTTGAGTGAGGTATTTAGGAAAGCACGAATGTGTTATGATCAGTATAAACAGCGGGTAGAGTTTCCCAAATCCTGGAAGGATAAGAAGCAAGATCGAATGAACCAGTGGAAGAAGGGATACCAGCCAGCTCGTTATCAGAATGCAATAATAATTTTTCCAAGAAATGATTCTCACTTCAATCATCCGAATACACAAAGTGGCGATAAACTAGTAAACCTGGGAATGAAGAAGTTTGGGGACAACTCCTGCGAGCCACTAAAGTTTTGGGAATGTGGAGAACCTCATCTAAGGAGGAATTGTCCACATTTGATTTTAGCAAAGAGAGCTGTTGTTCATAATCTGCAAGAAGCCTCGATAGTGGGAGATGTGGGCAGGAGCCTACATCGGATAAATGCAGTCATTGATGTTCGACAAGCTGACCACCAGTCGTCGATGGTAGAAATCGAAGGTAAAATCCATGACACTCGAATTTATGTTTTAATTGACCCTGGAGAAACATTAAGTTATATTACTCCAAATGTAGTAGAGTCAAATAAACTTAAGAGACTGAAGCACGGAAAGTCATGGCTTGTGCAACTAGTGACAGGTACTAAAAGGAAAGTAGTTTACTTTATTTCTAATTTTGAGTTCATCTTAGATGGTCAAAATATAAGGACCAATATGAACATCCTACCAATAGGATGTTATGATATCATTATTGGGATGGATTGGTTGGAACAACACAAAGCAATATTAGATTGTTATACAAAGATACTTAGCTATAAAGATGATTTAGGCACTACCAAAACTGCCCAAGGTGTACCAAAACTGGTATCAGTCAGACAAGTTTCACCGATGCAACTAAAGAAATGTATGAGGAAAGGATGCCAAGTTTATGCCATCAAAGTGATGAATCTATTACAAAAATAAGATAAGCTAAAGCTAGAAGACTTTGCTTTCCTATGTGAATTCAGGAACATGTTTGTGGATGAAATACTAGAATTACCTCCTAGAAGGGAAATAGACTTCTCCATAGACCTACTACTCGGTTCAGCCCCTATCTCAAAAGTGCCTTACCGAATGAGTCTACCAGAACTGACATAATTAAAAATACAATTACAAGAATTGTTGGACAAAGAGTATATCAGACCGAGTGTCTCACCTTGGGGGGTAGCAGTCCTCTTTGTGAAAAAGAAAGATGGTACTCTAAGACTATGTATCGATTATAGACAACTGAACAAAATGACTATTAAGAATAAATACCCCCTACCAAGGATAAATAATCTTTTAGATCAAGTAGGTGGGGCCAAAATCTTTTCAAAGTTTGATTTACGATTTGGTTATCATCAATTTCCGATAAAAGACGAGGACATAAACAAAACAACTTTTCGGACAAGATATGGACACTACGAGTTCATAGTCATACCTTTCAGACGCACTAACGCACCAGCCACGTTTATGTGCCTAATGAACAGTATTTTCACTCAGTACTTGGACAAGTTCGTGGTAGTATTTATCGATGATATTCTGGTCTATTCTAAAACGGAGGAAGAACATGAGGAACACTTAAGAATAGTTCTACAAACATTAAGGAAACACAAGTTGTATGCCAAATTTGACAAGTGTGACTTTTATCAAAAGGAAATACAAAATCTAGGACATGTAATTTCAGCAAAAGGCATTGTTGTTGACCCGGAGAAGATAAAAGCCATTATGGAATGGCCAATACCTAAGGATGTAGCGGATATCTGGTCATTCATGGAAATCACCAGATATTACCACAGATTCATAGAAGGTTTTTCCAAGATAGCCTACCCTATCACGTCATTACAAAATAAAGGGACCAATTTCAACTGGTTAGAGAAGTGTCAAGACAGTTTTAACAAACTGAAGGAATTACTAACAATTGCACCCATATTAAAAGTAGCAGAGCCAAATAAAGATTTCACTATACGTGTTGATGCAAGTAAGGAGTGACTAGGTGGTATCCTAACTCAGGAAGGACACTCTATTTGTTATGAGTCCTGGAAATTAAAATAACACGAGCGAAATTATGTCACTCATGACTTAGAATTACCAGTGGTAATACACGCCTTAAAAATGTGGTGACACTACATAATGGGCAGAAGACTCCTACTATTAACGGATAATAGCGGGGTGAAATATTTGTTTAACCAACCGGATCTTAATGCAAGACAAGCAAGGCGGATAGCCTTCTTGAGAGAATTTGACTTTGAGGTCAGACACATCAAGGGTAAGGAAAATAAAGTAGCAGGCGCGTTAAGTAGAAGAGTCCATGGGTTATTTGAAATAAATATCAGCAGGGCAGAAAATGACATGGAACAAAGGATAAGGACGGCAAGTATTAATGAAGAAAATTATACTAAAATGATGGAAGAATTACAGGATAGTACCGCAACCTCAGATAAATCAGATCTAAGTACCGACAAGAAAGGACTATGATGATTTAAAAATAGAATTTACATACCATATTTAGCAGAGTTAAAATTAACAGTTATGGACAAAGTGTATAAGAAACCATATTCTGGCCATCCAGGTTACCAGAAAACAATAACAACACTTAGAAAACTATTTTACTGGCCTAATATGAAGGGGTAAACAACAGAGTACTTGGCTAGGTGCCAAGATTGTCAACAGGTTAACGCCAAGCATCAGCATCCAGCCAGCCCATTACAGCCATTACCAGTACCAGAATGGAAATGGGAGACCATATCGTTGGACTTTATAACAGGTTTGCCTAAAACTCAGAGACAGAATGATTTTATCATGGTTGTAATCGATAAAATCAGTAAGTATAAACACTTTATTCCTTTAAATTCTACTTTTAAAGCTATAAATATTGCTAAAATATTCATGAAAGAAATTTTTAGACTGCATGGTATTCCTAAAATGGTGATTTCAGATACAGACGTAAAATTCACATCCTCTTTTTGGAAGGAATTGTTTGCAAGGCTAAATACTAACTTGAATTTCAGTACAAGTTATCATCCACAAACGGATGGACAGACTGAAAGGACAAACCAGATCGTAGAGGATATGCTTTGCATGTACGTAAAAACAAAACCGAACAAGTGGGAAGACTATCTACACTTGGTAGAATTTGCATATAACAATGGGTACCAAACTTCGACTAAGTTGAGCCCTTTCGAAATACTGTACGACAGAAAGTGTATGACTCCAATTAGCTAGGATAACCTGGCTAACAAACTCACGGTCAGACTAGAAATGCTCCAAGAAATGGAGAACATGGTAAGAAAGGTACAACATAACTTGAAAGAAGCACAGGACAGACATAAGAGTTATGCAGAGCAGAAAAGAAGGCACTTGGAATTTCAAGCAGGAGACTATGTTTATTTGAAAGTCAAAGCCCAAAAAAGCTCCTTGAAGTTAGGGAACTGTGCTAATTCAGCACCCAGGTTTTGTGGGCCCTTCGAGATACTAGCTCAAATTGGACCCATAGCATACCAATTTGCACTTCTAGCTAATCTAAGAATTCATAATGTATTTCACGTTTCCTTGCTGAAAACGTATATTCATGACCCTACTCATATGATTGATTGGAACTTGGTGTAGGTGGAACCTGAAGGTGAGTTCCAGGTGGAACCCCTGCACATTCTAGACTGGAGAGAAATAGCACTTCGGAATAGAGTCGTCGCTCAGGTAAAGGTGCAGTGGAAGCACTTTAGTCATGAGGGGGCCACTTGGGAGTTGGAAGGAGATTTGCGGAAATCTCATCCAATCATGTTCCAGGAAAGGAACGAACACTAAGGAAAGTGCTTTACTGAAGGGGGAAAGGATGTGACATCCCCAAAAATAAAAAAATATCTTTAGAATTTAAATTTGCTGGAAATTTATTCCGTTTTTAGTAAATTCGAAATTGGAATTTTTTTGCCATTTAGGGCAATTCTGAATTTCAAATTTTATAATTGTAATAAATGATTATGAATGTTGGGTAGAGATTTGATTTGTCCCAACTAACTATTTGACTATGACACTTGTATGAAAATAGAATATTTTATATTGATTGCAAGGGACAAAGGGGACAACCATGTTAAATTTAGCTAACCATGACTCCATGAGAGGGGAACATGTTGGAAGTACTTCTAGGCTGATTTTTACAAGTGGAAAATCAATTATTTGGCCATTGGCAACCCCTGAAAATCAGGGATTTAGAAAGCTGCAAAAATTCCTAAAGGAGGGCAAAAGACCTAGGCAAATTGATAAATAAGCATATGTGAGGAGACAGGACGTTGCCAATTATGCTGGGAAAGAGACTATTGATTTTTTTTCCTTGTTGTTATGAACACTGAATGAGTGTGAGGCAAGAGGGATCTATAGAATTGAAGGACATTGTTGAAGAGGAATTTCCAAGTTCGCCCTCATGGACTCATGGTCAGGCTAGGGGGTGAACCGTGCAAGTGATTTTGGCTGCTCGGTTCTACAGTTGGGAGGAACGTGGTTGTTCCCTTGTCTTCCCATGATTCTAGTTCAGATATGCTACTCCAACCCTTATCTGTCTGAATGATTTTATATATGATGCACTGTACATGTTAAATCTGAATTGAAATGGTTCCCATTATCTGTTTTAATGATCATATAGTTGATGTGAAATATTCACTGTATCTAAATTCAAGTATTTTTGTATCTGTGAAACAAATTAGTTACAGAAGTAACAAAATCATTAACTCTTGTATGAATAATTGTATATTGGCTGAAATGTATCTTGCTATATCAAATTCAAATTATTTGTATTTCTATAGAATGAATTAATTACAGAAGTAGCGAAATCAGTGACACCTGTGTTATGTCCTATAACCTGAATGGGAATAAAAATGTTTGATCATACGAATGTGTGTAGTCAAACTTCTGACAGAACAGTTATAATAAATTCTTGAATAAAGTGTTTTCAACTAAAAGTTGTACGAGAGTTAGGAATAATTTGATTCGATTGAAGTCTATACCCTTTTCGTTTCCATCATATTATACAAGTTGTTGTAGGGACAACCTAGTTTACTACCAGATGTATGGGTATGGATTATGTAGAATCTATATTGTATTAATAGGACCAATAGATTATTTTACGAATTTATCTATAGTGGAGTATAGCCAAATCTGAATAGTAAACGATATTACAAACCTACAGTGTTTTATTCATACCAAGAATAGATCTAATCTGAGCAAAGTAATAAATTCTTCATGCTTTCCGAAATTCCAAATCTCGGAACCTCCTATCATCATGAGTCATATGACTTTGACTGTTTAAACTCCTGTATGGAAAAGTTGACTGGTGTAAACAGAATAATAAATTAGAAAGAATTTCAGGATTATTACTTTCTTCTAAATGATACAGATTTAAAGGAAACCAACTCGGGAAGGAAAACTAATCTAATAAAGAGTTTATGGGATATAAATAGTTGATTGTCGGTAGTGATGAATTTATAATTTCATTTGTTCATTCAGAAATTCATTAGGATGGATGGATCATAATTTGTAGTATACAGTATCATTATATAAGTGAAAACATCATATGCATACAGTTTGGGCGAATTTGAAGCCTAGTAAATCAGGAACCCGATTAATAAATAATGACTATAGCTAACATATCTACTACTCCAGAAAGATATAATGACTCATACGATTGGTCCATTGTTATAGAGATCGCACGGAAATTCAAAGTGACTCTTACTTAGTTTGAATGGTAAATATCGGACTAGAACTTTAATAATAACCAAAGTAATTTTATATATGGTCGAACATTTCACCAAACCAAAGTAATATTAATATTGGCACTATACAAGTAAGATAAATCCCCATGGAATCATATATGCTTATCTATCTAAAGTTCCAAAATCATAATGATAGTAAAATCTATACCCAGCCATGATAGGTAGCATCCGGAACAGGATTGGAAAAACATATGGAAGTTCTTTTCCTTTATTTCGGACAAACCAGTTACAAAGATTAAATCATTCACCCGACTTTAAAGATTCAGAAGATCAAACCCTAAGAAAGACTCTGTTGTTGCCTGACCTCAACGAATCCTTAGCTTGGAAACCAAATACCTTTTATGGGATCCAAAGCCTTGAAAAACTGGAAATCTTGGAGAGGAAGGGACCCTACAAGAAAAACGTAGGGATTAAATTTAATATCTTCATAAAATTTATAATCAAGAAGATCCTTGAGAAAACGTGCAACAGAGTCCATAACAGAGGAAATAGAAATAAAATTTTCCACGGATATATTCAAGAGTCTGTACTTAACTCGAGGGTTGGAGTCGCCTTTCCTTTCGCGACATAGTTGAAGCTCCGACTGGTGGATCGAAAGGGGAAGTTGGAATGATAGAATCCTGATGGGTACCCTTGCATACAACAGGGCCCCACCATTAGATAGTAATCCAAATCTTACTCCCGAAGAAACGCCATTCATAAATTAATTCAGAGACTTACAACCAGGTCTTAAAAGAAGTATGGAACTACATGCAAATCCTACTATTACAGAGAAGATTATTGTTCGAAGGTATTTTGGCAAAAGAAAACACTAAAACAGAACTATTTCTTTCTAGAAAATTGTGTCCACAGACATAATCAAATTACTAGAAGCAAAAACGTATACTGTCAATTTTAAAGCTTAGATTTTATTTTCATCACACACAGAGCCCAGAATCGGAATAACAGACATAGAATTCGTAATAGAGTGAAGGGGTTTTTGAAGGAAAAATTGTGTTCCACAAATGGGCTTTCCTAAGTATGACTTGGGCATGGAGATGGATACATCTTGAGTTTTTATCCTTCCAAATGACAAAAACCCCAAATGAAACTTTTACCACTGATGGATGTAAGAAGAACGAGTCGAGAATTCATCGTCTGTAATACCTCCAACTTATTACAAGCTAATAAATAGACCTAGTGACTAGCAAGTGATTAGTGGAAGTAGAGAACAATAGCATAAATTTCCTCAGGGGAGAGTACCCAATCTAGTCTAAATGAGTAATAGAGGGAAAAATTTACCAAGCTTGAAACATCTTAGGTGGGAATCTCCCAAAACAACAAAGACCGTCAAAGGAAAAAAAAAAATCCATTAAATCCTTTAACCAATAGTATTTAATCATTCATACATTACAAGCATATAACCAGATTAAAAAAAAACTTACCAGGTGAACAGTAGGGAATACAGAGGACTCCCTCCCTCGAAGAGCAAGTATTTACATTGGAGACTGATTCTAACACTAGAGGCATAAACAATAAACCTTGGTAATAGGGGTTTACCACCTTTCTTACATCCCAAGACATGTTGAATGACTATCCATGCGAGTAATTGTCCCTGTTAAATGAGAGGAACAAGGAAGAGTATCATAACCATGTGCTTAGGGCAAGGTGGAAAGGAATGGAAGGGCATGCAAGTTGAACAGGAGGTGGAGGGAAGGCGTTGTAGAGAGATTTTAATGCAACAGTCAGAACTCCATTTAATACACAACTATGCTCCTGTAATTTTCCATCACAAATTAATGAATGAGGACAAAATTTGGTTGAGACGTTATGGGACATACTAGAAAGTTACATCCAAAAACCAGTCACTTCAACTTCACCCTAGTTTGAGAAGAACGGTGCTTCACTTAATAAAAACCCTAACTACCTAATGCCAGTTCTATGCGTATATCACCACGATTAAGCATGTGTAAAGAAACCCCGAACTAACACCAAATCGATGGATTTTACACGACAGGAAGAAAAGAGACAGTTATTAACCATTCGTAATATGAATCGGACCTGAAGATATCACGAGGTAGCCACTAAAGTTCTATGTAAGTAAACAGACTTTTATAAATCCCATAATCATGCCAAACAAACCTTTAGTGATACTCTTCGGAATGCGATTGTGGTACAAAACCATAATATTATTTTATGCGGGTATGTGAACTATTTTCCGACAACATTAAGTCCAAGCCCCTTTTTTTTTTTCTTTTTTTTTTGATGTAGTAAGGGGAGTGCATCATAATATGTTAAGGGTAAGATAATAAACAACTAGACCTTTATAAAAGCATTATACAATGGTAAATAATAACACTTATTTTTTTTTTAAGCTAAGATTTATGGGAAACATTACATAAACTATGCTAGTGGTAAAATTTTATCTCTCTAAAAATAAAAAAATAACAAAAATAATATTAAAAATAAAAACCACATAAATAATAATTATGACCTTTGTTAAATCTTGTAACACGAAGGTAATAAGAAATTTAATTTATTCATTAAAAAAAAAAAATCAGTTGGAATAAAATTTAAAAGAAAAAGGGGAATTAATGGTTTTATTATTTTGATAATTTTAAAATACTAATTAAATGAGAAAAGGGAAAAATGGTTAATTTCCACACCTGCCTTTTTGAGTTCTAATTAAAAAGGGGAAAGAGGGAAAATCTAAAAAATTAGGAAACTAGGGAAAGAGGTAAACATAAAAAGGGAAAAAGGGGAACTTAAGGGAAAAAGCAGAAGGTCAAACTTAGTAAAGCATCTACCATTTAATAGATTTCTAATTTAAACTAAACTAGCAATTTAATAAAAGGGAAAGTTATTAAAACCTGTAAGAGAATTTGGGGACACCTAGGAGTGATTCTAGGAGTAACTCTAGGTGGGTGAGGGAAATAAAGATGATTAATTAATTAAAGAAGTTAATTGATGGAGGAAGGAAGGGGATGGGTGACACTTGTACGTGGAGGAATTTTTAGGAAATTAATTATAAAAAACTTAACTAAAAGAGAATTTTTGGAAAGTAAGGAACTACGAAACTCTATATAATGAAGGGAGGTGATGGAGGTTGGATCTTCTTCTGTTTTCGTAACGTTACACTACAGAAATATCTACTTGACTGACTTAACTTGTGGGAGTTGGGATACCTAGGTCAGTGATGAGTGGTAGCTCGGCCTTGCGAGGCGAGATGGGAGCTAGTCGAAATCTTTGGATAGTGAGTGTGTGGCCCCTTTGTGGCTCGGGGGGCTAAAGGGGAAGAAGAGTACCCGTAGCATTGGTTGGGAGGTATCGGTGAAGTCTCAATGGTCAGCGAGCGAGAGTTTCACAAAGTGTGTGGGGCGTCATTCAGAGCGGGCGATCATGGAACGATATGTTCTCTTTATTTTTGTATGGTAGAATGTATTAGGACTTATGCTTGGATCTTCTTATTTAATGGAAAAGTAAAATGATGTTTTCTTTTTAAATTGGTGACTGAAACTTTCCTTAGCCTAGCTCAATGGTTGTTGACTCCCATGGACTTTGTTTTCCTGCATGTCTTGACCACCTTGTTGTGTTGATTGTGACCTTCGTGGTTGTTTAGCCTTCATCCCTAGCTCACCAGTCCTCGCCTGAGCAGTCAGCCAGGAGCCTGATCTACGGTCATCACGTTAGCGTTAAAAGACCTATGGATCTCAACGCCCTGCTGTTATGTGCGAGGATGATGAGCGAAGGACGAACCTGTTAGTTGGCTACCCTTGATGTTTGTCCCTGGCTAATTGTGGATTCTGCCATCTAGAAATGGCCTCTGCGTGTGGATTATTTGGTGTCCTGGTAAGCTTTCTCTTTGCCTCGACTGATAGAACCCCCAAAAATCATTCCATGACCTTTCCCTTTGAATCATTGCGTTCTCTTACTGTTGTCTGCATTGTTTGGTATTCTGCCAATGGAAAAACATTTTTTTTTATTTGTTATTCCTGTCTGCGTTGTATGGGTATTCTGGCAAGGGAAAAACAATTTGATTCTCTATCTGCAATTTTTATTTGTATCCTGGAATGGAAAAACGTTTTTGTGTTTTTCTTGTCTACGTTGTTTGGTATTCTGGCAATGGAAAAAAGTTTTTTTTTATTTGTTATTCCTGTCTGCGTTTTATGGGTATTCTACCAAGAGAAAAATGATTCGATTCTCGGTCTGCAATTTTTATTTGTATCCTGGAATGGAAAAACAATTTTTTGTTTTTCATGTCTGCGTTGTTTGGTATTCTGGCAATGGAAAAACATTTTTTTTAATTTGATATTCCTGTCTGCGTTGTATGGGTATTTTGGAAATGCAAAAACGATTTGATTCTCTATCTGCAATTTTTATTTGTATCCTGGAATGGAAAAACGTTTTTGTGTTTTTCTTGTTTGCGTTTTTCCCCTTGGTTACTACAGTAATTGCTTATCACTGAATGACAGGAAAAATGTAATTCCCTTATGGGGTGTTGTCACAACGATTTGTTTATTATACAATGATAGAAAAAAAAAAAATGAAATCCCCTTCTAGTGTGATGGCACAACGAATTTCTTGTTATTTAATGACAGCAAAAATGAAATCCCTTTCTGGTGTGATGGCACAACAAATTTCTTGTTATTTAGTGACAGGAAAAATGAAATCCCCTTCTGGTGTGATGGTACAACAAATTGCTTGTTATTTAATGACCGGAAAAAAGAAATACCCTTCCGGTGTGTCCCTGTACATGTTTTTCCCTTTTAAAATGAGACTGTGATAGCTGATTAATGACCCACGTTTTTTTTCCATTCAAAACATGGCTGAGATTGTGGTTAAATGCTCACGAATTGCCCTTCAAAACATGTCATATATCATTGTTTAAATTCTCACGTTTTTCCATTCAAAACATGTCTGATACCATTGCTAATGCTCATGATTTTACCATTCAAAACATGTTTGAGACCATTGTTTAATGCTCATGATTTTACCATTCAAAACATATCTGAGATCATTGTTTAAATCCTCACGTTTTTCCATTCAAAACCTATCTGAGACCATTGTTTAATGCCCACAATTATTTCCTTTAAATGTTGACTTTGATTGTTGTTTAAATACCCACAATTTTTCCTTTAGAATGTTGCGAGAGCTTGCTATAATTACCCATGATTTTTGCCTTTAGAATGTTGACTGAGCTTGCTAGAATGACCACGAATTTAACATAACCATTGCTATAGTTAATTGGCTTGTTAATTGCAATGTTAAATGCTATATTAATTGCCTTACTAAATGCCATAACAATTGCTACAACACTGTGAATGGTCAACAAATTCCTACTTATTGATTAAATGTCGCAGCGAGTTAAATGGTTAAACAGTTTTGTAAATTGCCTTGTTTTTGCACTATTAATCGTTATGTTAACCGTCATATAAATTGCCTCGCTACTGTTATATTAATTGTTATGTTAGTTAACATGATAATCACTTTGTTAGTTCTATAACACTTGTTATGAAAATAGTCATGCAAACTACCCTGTTATTGCTCAATTAATTGATTATGTTAATCATTATGTTAAATGCCTTGTTAACTACCATAATAAATTGTTATGTAACAAATATGTAATTAGCTTGTTGATTTGCTATAGCAATGTTATTAGCTGGCAGTTTCCTCCTCAACGATAATAAACAACTAGTGTGGTTAGTTCAGTCATTATATCTAGACTAATGTTGAGGTTTAACTGTTCATAAGTGATATAGGTATCATTCCACTCTAAGAATGTTAATGTTGTTATTCAAGTTTATGTTTAGTTGGATTTATAGATATCGCCTAATTGGTAACCCAGACTCACTAAATTTGAGTCTCAATTCATGTTACGTTCAGTGGGTAACCCGTTGACTGATGGAATTTAGACTGGTTAATTGGTCTGTAATTAATGCCAAATTAAGTCATAGATAACGACCTTTTAGACTTGATTAATTTTTTTGTTCATTTTAATTAATGTTTTTACTTGCTTTTGTAAATATTTAATGTTCTTGGTTTTCTCACTGTAAGGGTTCTAGTTACTTGTGTAATTAATTTTTGGTCGGTAGGATGATTGTCCTTAGCTTAGTAGGCTTGGTCTGCTTGTGTCGGACGTGATTTAGACACCTCCTTGTTCCTCAGAACAATTGCTAGCCCTGAGACCTTAAATGGTCAAATTTGATGGGAACCTGGGCTTGAGCGTTGCTTATGTGTCTTGGAGGTCCTAACCATTGCAGGGTAGGACGGACAGGTAGTCATTCTTATTTTTCGTCGGTTGAATGTCATACATTGATTCTAGGTGCTTGATGTGCTTTTATGTTAGCTCGTTATGTTGTTGTTGCTTGAGTTGCATGCATTGTGTCGTCATCATGTTGTGATGTTGATTATAATGTCATTATTACCTTCCTACACACACCAAAAAAAAAAAAGATTTAAGGGTGCTTTTACTCGTTGTACATCATAGGAGTCGTACCAGATGGGGATGTTACACATTATATCTCTCCATTGCTCATAATCTACCTTACTATAGTATATATAAGAATGAGATCTATGTCATTCTTGTAATAAAGAAAAAAACCACAATATATAACAAAATATGATAATGAATATCCGATGATTCCTCATCACATGGGTAAGAGAACAAGATTGAATTAATTTCCATAACTTTCATTTACATTTATGGGAGCTGAATATGGTTATAGATGTTCAAAAGACAAGATAAAACCATGTCGAGGTGATGCTCACTATTTATGGATGCTAAATATAGTACGTGGAAGATAAAAACACTTCATAGATGCTACAGACATTACCCAAGATTTTTATGATATGGGTGATATTGTTATACTCTACCCAAAATCGACCCAAGCATTAATTATTTAGTTAATTCTCCTTCATTCACCTGAGTTATTGTAACAGTTCCCCTCAACCAAAGACAAGTTGGTAACTAGGAAACTTCATTTATTCTTCAATTGGATTCATGGATATCTTCTAATTGTTGCTCACTTGATTATTGGATATTTAAATTTGTGGCATATTTTATTAGATCCGGCCCCTCCATAAATTCATGGGTTTAATAACATAATTGGTTGCTAGATTCATAATGTTGTGTTCCAACTATGTTTCCTTCTCACCCAAGATATTTGTAGGAAAACAACCATCATATTAGAATGTCATGGATCCATGGAAAACAATAGTTGAGCATGTGGCACCCTCCAAAAAAATATAAACATAAATACATTCTTCTTTCTAATGTTTAATAACTGATTAAAAAAAATATTGCAAAAATGTAATGGAAAAGAATGGGTTAAGGATAAATAGAAGGGAATTAAAAATGAGTAAAAGGAAATGTCAAAAGATGGTAATGTTACAACTCATGAACCTACATGAGTCTACTTGCATCTGCAATTAGAATCAGTTCAATCCATCATCGAACAAAAAATCTATGCTTAAAGAACCTCCTTGGAAATCCACATGCTCTTTTCCCTTACAAAAGGAGTGGATACACACCCTTCCAACTCACAAAACGTGCGTGTTCCTAAAAAAAAATTAGAAATAAACATTTAAAATTGACAAAAATAAAATGCTCCTTATAAGGGTTTAGCGATTCCATACATCTGTACCCTCCTAAAACCCATCACAAACTACCTCAACCAACTTACAATGGTATTAAAAGAGGTGTATTATGGAAGGAAAGGATCGAAGCACTAGTATAGTAGGAGAGCTATCATATTGGTATCCTCACACTAGAGAAATAAGAGGTGTTTGTTTCCTTGGGATTTTATGACCTTTTTCCTTTATTAAATTCTTGTTTTATGAGTCATTTCGCATTTTCATGGATTTTAGGCCTAAAACCCCCTAGTTACGCACAATCCCTTTCATGAATAAGAGTCATATTCTAGAAGCAGTATTGAGTGGCCCAGAATTAGAGAAAACTAGATTATGATTACATAAGGTGTTGACGGGAAGATATTAGGTAAAATTGTTTATTGTTGTTTTCATCAATAAAAAGGAATATCTCTCGTCTTTTCCTTCCCCAAATTCTATTTTCTTCTCGATTGGTTTATCTCAATTTTTGTTTGGTTGTGGAAATAACTCTCTTGATTAATTAGTTAGAGTTTGTTAGTTCACTCTTCTTTTAATTTTTATTTATTGGTCTCAGGAATATTATTATATCCTTGCATTTAGGTAGTGGCACTTGTATTATATTAAAAAAAAGTGGAGTGCTATCAACACATGGATTCATATTCAATCAACCGCCAGGACAAGATATGTCATCCTTCTAACAAAAATTTAGTGAAGACAACTAGTTGAAAGATAAAGAAGTCAATTGTTATTTGAATATGCTCTATTATAATACACCCTAGCTATTAGCAAAAAAACTTATGTAAAAAAAGTGCACATCTTGTTACATTTCCATTGGTGTCCCTATTCTAGACCCACATTCAAACTGCATATTATTAGAATTGGAATCAAGGAATTACATACCTATGTTTACCATGAAACTTTTAGTACACAGGTGTCTCATACCCTCCATGTCCCTAAAATGGATACTTCAATATGGGTTCTCAGAAGAGATTGGATCCTTTGAAGAACAAGGAGAGGGGACTTTCCATGGGATAATAAACTAAAAAAAATTCCTTTAATGTATTGTTGGAGGTTTTTTACCTTCAAATAAAGTTCCAAATGTTGCATTGATTGCATAGGCATAAATGCTTACATTTTTAAACCAAAATTCCTTCAATATGTTGTTGGAGGTTTCTTACCTTCAAATAAAATTCCAAATGTTGCATTGATTGCATATGCATAAATGCTTCAACATTTTTGTCCCAATATTGAAGATAAAGGATATTCTTGGTACAATCTACCACACATGAATTTTTAGTTTTTCTTTTTCTTCTATGATTAAAGAATATCCTTCTAATTTATACTCAAGACCCACTACATTACATTCAAATCATAAAGGATTAAAAAAACCCACCTTCAATGACAATGAATCATTGAGGTCCCACCCTAACTAAATAATCCAACAACTTTCCCAAGCTCCACCCTATATATATTTGTCACTCAAAAGCTCTAACAAATTGACTCATTGAAAAATAAGGGAGAACTAGCGTCGAATTCATTTTCCACTCCACCTTCCAACTAAAAATTATAAAAACCATAGGTGAGAAGGAAAAATATGTCAACAAAGATAAATTTACTAGGTGAGAAGCAAAACTCCAAAAATATACCTATAATTAAAAATTATAGCTAAAATTTTNAAAGTTGGTGAATATTTTATATTATTTAATTTTAATAATTGTTTTTGGTTGATTGAATTTTTTATATTAAAATATTTCTAAATTTTTTATAATATAATATAGTATATTCAATAATGTTTTATAAATAATATATTTTAGCGATATTTCCTTTTATTAGTTTTAGCAAAGAAATAAAAAAAAACAAAAGAGTTAGTTTTCTTAAGTAAGTGTTCACTATTGTTTAAAAAAATTATGCTCAATCTAATTTTTTTTGTTATTTTTATCTAATTTAATGAGTGTATATATATTTTCATTATATCAATAAATAATACTCATTTTATTGTTACAAATACTATGTTAAACACTATTGAATATTTGATCTCTTTTTTTCAAGTTCTCATTGTTATTGTTCTAGATTAAGAATGTTTTACAGTATATTAAGTTCTAATTCTTAATTTATATACTATGTAAAACCCTAATTTGAAATTAAAGATATCGTTGTAGTTTGGAGTTTAGAAATGATTAATTAATCATATTAATTAAGCTATTAAGTAATTTGGGAAATTACAAACTTAAGTAGTGTATTCCCCATAGATTCGTTTTCCCATAGATTTTTTTTAGCTTTCCTAGAGATTATTTTGTACCCATTTAAGGTGCTAAGTTTTTTTAAATCCTATATAATCATTGCTCTTCAATATAATAAATATAAAAAAGAAACTAATCTCCCAATTACATAAATAAGTATAGATCTTTCTTTAATGTTAAAGTATTGAAGTTTTTTCTCATTTTAAAGGATTATTGAATACTAATTTTTATTTTCAGTAGGATACTACTTTATTGCACTTTTCTTTATTCATGAAGTATTAGATCAACGTCTCTCATGGGTTGGAAGACATGTTTATCCAATCTTTGGAATTGGTTATGCCATATGCATTTGAAATAGATTAGAAAAAAATTGTACATGAATTTTTAGTATGGATATACTTGGTGATTTATATACATTATAAATTTTAGGTGAGGGAAAGAGTTATATTTATGTGTTACAAAATATTTCAATAATTAGAGTGAGTTTATCACGATGTCCCAAGTCAAGGAAAGTCTTGATTATATGCTTATTGGTGAGAATTCAATATATCTAATTTACTTAATTTTGGATTTTTCAAGACTATACTATTGATATGTGGTTTAACTTGGAGATTTATATACACTATAAACTTTAATATAAATATAAATTTTAACACAGGGAAATATTTATATTTACATGCTACAAAATATTTCAATAATTAGAGTTAGTGTATCATGGTGTTCCAACTCTCAAAAAAATCTTAATTTTATTATTTACTTAATTTTGTCATTTTAATGATTATATTAGTGATCTTTAGTTTAACTTGAGTACATTGGGGAAAATTTGTTAACAACTTAGATCCATCTTAACTCCAAATTTATAAGTGAAAAGGTCAAATCCCTAAAGTAAAAACATTTCCTCTAGTTCAAAACTTTAACATAAATTCATAGTTGGATTCATTTTATCCCTCCCATCATAATTCATAAGTTAAGAGCTAATATAGATTAATTCTAATTGTATTGAATGAATTTGTTTCATGTATTGTTCACTATCATTATTTGTGTGCAATTTATTTTGTTTGATTACAACTTCCTCTTTAAAAAAAACTATTACATTAAATTGATTTATGTCAATATATCATATCATGAATTCAACACAACATAAAAAACTACTATATCAATAAAATATTCTCAAACATTTTGTTAATCTACTAAACAATAGTTTGTAATTATCAACCATACTTTTTTAATTTCTTAACAATTTTTTTCAAATTTTAATAAAATTTTATTTGATATTTCTTAAGATCCAACTATGATTGTCTCTATTATTTTTTTCCAATTTTTTTGAATGAGTTATTTTAGAACTTCACTATTTTGACTAGCTTTGCACTTTATTTTATGAATGAGGACTTTTGTAGTTTTATTATATGAATATTATTCTAACTAACGGTTACAAATATTAATTGGTGGTTTTCATTCATATATAATTAAGTAAGAATTCATTTTTAACAGTGTACAAACAAAATGGTTGATTTCTTTCAAACTTGAAGAAATTCTTAAATTTGAAGAAATTCCTAAATATGATAGAAATTAACCGAATGTATACAATTGATATCAAACATTTCACCCTCCAACTCAATATTTATAACCACCTAAATACATGTAAAGTGCACTATTTAAGATATATATAAATTAGATAATAGTAACAAATTTAGGAATATAGTAAATATCAATAACCATAAAATTAAAGGATTGGACTAATTCCGCATAAAGGAACATGCACAATCATGCAACTAAATACTAAGTATACTACCACACACAATAACATGCACATAGGGTATTACACATAAGAAATGAGCACACATAATCATGAAATTAAATGTTGTCTCTACTACCACACACGTAGATGGACTTACATGCAAGACACAAATAATGGGTAGTTTTTATAATCTTAATTTTATATATGTTAATGTTTATAAAAAAAAATAGATTGTGTGTATAAATTTTGCTTTTTTTTTTGTTTTTTTAATGTATCCATGACTTGTGGGATTAGTTTGTGATCTAAGAAATAATTATTCAGGGGAAATTCAATCATCAAAATAATCCAGGGATCACACTCGATCTGGGTCACATCAACCCTTAACATGGATGGATTTTAGTTGTCTCCTCCCACAAGTATGGAGTTTCCAACCTAGGTCACCATACAGAACAAGCACCTTCGAAACCAATAATACTAGAAATATTTGACATTTTAACTTATAATTTTATATTAAGGTAAATATTCTATATTTTATTTGTTTTATATTTTCTATCTGTTAAAAGTGTTAAATATTAGTTTCTTTTGATCACAAAAATAATTATGTAACAATTAGCATAGTGGAATGTGGATATTTTTTAATATTCCACATCAGATTGTATTTTCTTAAAAAGAGAGTCTACAATGAATGTGTTTCTTTTCTTCCACAAGGGAAACTAAACCAACAACAACAAAATATATTTCCTAGTTTAGTTTTCTTTAGATACCATTGTAACTTGAAACTACAGTCCAGGATTTGCCAAAATTATGAACAACAGAGTAGAGTATAATAATAGACTCCATAAAATACTAATATCTATAGGGAGGTGGGGCTATAGCTCCTAGACCTATGATACTAGAAAATAGAAAACATTTCATGAAAATCATGAGAAAAAATAAACCAAGGGAGAATGGTCATCTGCCACAATAACCTAGGGTTAAGGGTAGTTCATATTGGATAATTTTTTACCAACTATCTTCTCAGAAAGAAACTTGTGCATATGGTCCATGAGCTTTACCTAGAGTTTCATGTCATCCAACTGGAGGGGTATTTCCTAATGGGGTTCAAGTATTCCCACAAACACTTTACCCACTAGAATTTTCAGATGGCAATAGAGGTCAATCATTTGGTGATAATTGGATTCCCATTCTCACGTGGAGTCAAGATCACGAATCTAGGGGAAGATATTTCCGATGACCTCGTCATCAAAGATGAATCACCTAAGAGCCATTGCATCAACTTCTGCAAGATCAATCTCAACCTATATGTGTAAGGGAGTGTGAGATTGATAATCAGATGTTGAAACTTCTTCTCCTAAGTGAATTCTAGATATGATTACCCTACAATGACCTACTTATGAAGAACAATGAAAATCATCTTGATTCATGAAAACAATCAGTAAGGGATGGAGTAAGAGGAGGTGGAGTGAGACTAGTGAAGCATGAAATGGATGGAAGCAGATTAAACCACAGTGAAGCGAGAGTGTCTATAGAAAAAAAGTAAAAGAACTACTAGGGAGGGATCCAATATAACCTATCGAAGCACAGAGAGACATGAAACATATCGAAGATTCCCATGAACTCAACCAAAGTTTCCATAATTGAGAATAAGTTCATCCATAGCTCAAAAATCCCAGAGAGGATGAGACGAATAATCATCCTACATAGAGAGGTTGTCGTCAATTAGGATCATGCAATGGAATGAATGCATATGAGCTGAAATAAGCAATGGGAGATAAATTTTTCAATAGAGGAGCACGAAGGGTACTGGTGGGAGGTTGACTTTGGGGCATCCACCTCATTTGATTTTGAGCCTAACACTTGATACAAGGAGTCTAAAGTTGACATTTTCAGGAACTATAAAAATATATCGAAGCAAAAAATGTTTCAATTCAATTTTTTTTTCACTTTACTTGAATTATCTAAAATTTATAATTTTCAAAAATTTCTCAATAAAAAATATGAATAAAAAGTTAGGATTTATTGTTGTTATAGTTATTTGGTTGTAGTGTTGTTTTATGTATTAACATTTTAATTATTAATATTGTAGTTGTTTGGGTGTCTTGACTTGTAGTTTTTTGTATGATGTTTTTAAGAACTTTCTTGAATATATGGATGATGAGATCAAATTTTGTTAACAAGTAAAATATGGTCATGAATCCAATCATTTCATTTAATATTTTATTTGATTATCATTTTAAATATTGAAAATAAGATTTACTAAATTCTTTTATCTTTGAAATATTTTCGAACTATATTATTAAGTTTCATATTATTATAGTTAATTACTCTTTAAACTTTGATACAAATTTTTAAAAAAATTGATTTTGATTGGAAGAAAAATTGATTTTAAATTTTTACAATTAAAAACATTTTGTAACGAACCTCCTTGTTACAACGACGAACCTCTTGACAAGTACGATTTTTTTTTTAAGAAAGTGCAAAAACAATGTGTGCTTGTGTGTACAAGGGTAATAAACACATTCGACTCTGCGTCACCACCCGACGAAAAACAACACACATACAACAACGAACACAACATGACGACCTAAGATGCACATCAAGTATCTGCATGCAATGAACAACCATCAATCGACAAATAAATAAGACAGAATACCCGCCCGTCCTACCTTGCAATGGTTAGGACCTCTAAGACACATAAACAACACTCAAGCCTAGGTTCCCATCGATTTTAACCATCTAAGGTCTCAGGGCTGGCAACTGTTCTGAGGAACATGGAGGTGTCTACATTTCGCCCGACACAAGCAAACCAAGCACATTACAAGTTTACAACCCAATACCACATTAATTAAAAAGAAACAATCGCACCCTTAACAGGAAACATAAGAAAACGACTTTGCCACTATCCCAATTAATCATCAAGTCAAGCTAGTCATAAATGCAGTCTATGTTAATCATCTAGTACGAGCCCACTTAACACGTCTAAATGCAAATATCATTAAGGTATAATCCTTAAAACAATTCATCGGCGAAAATTTTACATTACAAGTGTCGTCAGAGTATCATCCAATTCAATTGCCTTAAAATATTATTATTATTATATTATTTGTCACAACCTGACACTTCATTATGACGACAATCCTCACGTGATAAGTGCAGTAATAGAATTTGCTTATTGGAAAATAATTTATATTTTTAATAAACATATTATACTTAGGAGATATATTTATAATCTCTTTTTATATATTTTCAACAATTAATGTAAAAGTAAAATTCATAACTCTCCACGAGACAACACCAATAATTAGTTAGTAAAAGGAAATTTAGTATTTAATAAATATTTTATATTTATCCTTATAATCTTGTTTTTACTAAAATATTATAAGATTAAAAACATACTCCATTACACCAAATTCCTTTCCTACACGGTCCTCCATATCTTATGGTAATCTTAACTACTTGGTTTTATTAATAGAATAAGAACACACCCTAACTCACCAAAATTTTCATACAAGGTCCTTCATATCCTTGTATTAATTGCATACCTAGATGTATTGCTAAAATTCTACAAAAACTTAACTGAAATAATCATATCGTTTTTATTAATATTTAGATGCTTACCTTCCTTGTTTTAATCTCTACATTCATTTCTAAGGTATAATTTCAATTCTTAGGACTATCTCTAGAGGTTTCATAGCATTTTCTTATTTATCTCTCTTCAAAAACCTATGTGATATGTAGGATACGCAATTTAATAAAATATTTTTATAAAAGGGTTAAATATGAACATCTTTTGTTAAGGTATTATTATTAATAATATAAAACGTAGCTTATTCCATTTCTTATTTATATTACCTTAAAGTATTTAGACTTACAACACTTATGTCGCTGGGATACTTTTATTTCTACCATAATCAGATATCCCAATGGAATTGTAAAAGTTTATTGATTCAATTCTATTTACTTGTTTTATATGTTATCTTAGTATGTCACGAGATAATAATTGTTTTTATCATTGTAACTACAATGATTTATGTAACTGTTTAATACCTCATTTTAAAATATAACGAAACTCTTCACCATACTACCCTCTTGGATCGCTATTTTTCATTACATTTAATAAGGTTATCTGCCATAAATGAGAATCGGTTCAATAAGGAATTACCAGCATCAATGCAATCGACAGTCAATACTGGCCATGCAATACTAAATATAAGACATTACCAAAATATAAGGGATCGTTGCTTTATCCGTTAAGCAAGGCTAAATTAAAGCATTACCCAAATTAAGAACTAATTGCTACGTGTAAGCCATATTGAAATTTAAGCATTACCAGCCTCACCGAAATAGAGAATTATTGCACTAAATTAGAATCAAAGCATTCCAGAATTTAAGCAAACAAATAAGAGCAATACAGAATGCTAAGAGCAACATAGAATCAAGCAGTACCGAATCAACGCAATACATAATACGATTTTGCAGTAACAATTTCACCAAACGGATTTGACAGAATGAATTTGCTAGGACAAATCTTACAAAACGAAAAATGCCAGAGAGGAATTTTTCAGAACCAGTCCTTCAAACGAAATTGTCAGAGAAGAATTTTCAGAACCAATTTTTCAAAACGAAAATGCCAGAGATGAATTATTCAGAACCAATCCTTCAAAACGAAATTGTCAGAGATGAATTTTTCAGAACCAATTTTTCAAAAAGAATTTGCCAGAGATGAATTATTCAGAGCCAATCCTTCAAAACGAAATTGCCAAAGATAAATTTTTCAGAACCAATCTTTCAAAACAGAATTGCCAGAGATGAATTTTTCAGATCCAATCTTTCAAAACGAAGCTGCCAGAGATGAATTATTCAGAACCAATCCTTCAAAACGAAATTGCCAGAGATGAATTTTGCCAGAATGAATTCACAGTAACCATTACAAAACGAATTTTCTAGAACTCATTGCCAAAACAAATTTGCAGTAACCATTACAAAACAATTTGCCAGAACACATTGCCAGAATGAATTTACAGTAACAATTTACAACGAAATTGTCAAAATGAGTGTTTCAGCAACATAATGACAAGGCAAATTGCCAGAACAGATTTACATTAACAATTTACAAATGAAATGTCAGAAATGAGTGTTTCAGCAACACAATGACAAGGCAAATTTCCAGAACAAATTTACAGTAACAATTTACAAACGAATTTGCCGGAATGAGTGTTTTAGCAACACAATGACAAGGAAAATTGCCAGAACAAGCTTTTTAGCAGGACATTACACAGTAAAATTTTTACAGCAATGATAAAAACACAAAAGTTTTGCCAGCCAAATGAGGAAGCCGCAAGGCTATAATTTACAGCAATCACATATTTCATTTGCTAAATGAAATCAGGGTTTCAACAAACTTGAATGAAATCAGGAGTGTCGGCAACGTTATATAAAATTAAACAACTAGCAAATTGTTAAATGAATTCAAGAGTTTCAGCAATGTTATATAAAATTAAACAACTAGCAAATCGTTAAATGAATTTAGGAGCTTCAGCAACCTTGAATGAAATCAGGAGTTTCTGAAACGTTATATAAAATTAAACAACCAGCAAATCGTTAAATGAATTCAAGAGTTTCAGCAACCTTTCCAATAAGAAAGCAGATCCAAGCATAAGTCCTAATACCATCTACCAACAGAAATGAAGAGAATACCATTGCCTGATTGCCTACCTCGAATGACATCCACGCACTCCGTGCCATTCCCGCTCGTCGACCGTCGAGACTACACGGATACCTCCCAGTCAATGCTAGGGGTACTCTGCTTCTCCCTTAGCCCCCCAAGCCACAAATGGGCCACACACTATCTAGATGGTACATCTAGCTCCCACCTCGCCTCGCAAGACCGAGCTACCACTTCTCTCTGAGCTGGGAAATCCCAACTCCCCACAAGTAAATCAGTCAAGTTACTAATCCGACAGCGTAACGCTACGCTAATAGTCGATCCCCCCTTTCTTCCTCCTCCTTCCTCTCTTTTATAGAGTTTTAGAACTTCCAATCTTTCCCTAAATGTCATTTACTTTAAGTTTTAATAAAAAACTTCTAAAAATTCTCCTTCATACAAGTGTCATTCATCTCCCATATTCCTCAATAATTATTTTCTTTAATTTTTTAATTTGTCTTATTTCCCTCACCCACCTAGAGTTACTCCTAAATTTACTCCTAGGTGTCCCTAGATTCCCTTACAAGTTTTGAATACTTTCCCTAAAATGAAGTTGCTAATTTAGTTCAATTTAGAAGGTTCTTAATTGCAGATTCTTTACTAAGTTGACCTCTTGCTTTTTACCATAAGTTCCCCTCTTTCCCTTTTTATGTTACCTCCATCCCCTAGTTTCCTAAATTTTATAATTTCCCTCTTTCCCTTTTTTATTAGAGCTAAAAATGACAGTTGCAATTTAACCCCTTTTCCTTTTTATTATTAATTCAACATCTTTTAAAACCATCAAAAGTAAAAAAATAATTAATTTCTTCTTTATATTTTTTTTTATCCACTGATTTTATTTAATTTCCTACTCTCTTCATTTTACCCCAAAATGTGTGAAGACCAAATTATTACGTAAGGGGTTTTTATTTTAAATTTTATTATTATAATATTATATAGATATTTTCTCAAGGGTAGATAAAATCTTACCCCTAGAGAAGTTTTTAGATTTAGGACTTAGATTCTGAATTGGGTGACATTTAATTAGGGGATTTGTTTTCAAATTTATTAAAGTGTTGATTGTCTTAGGGCCATCTAGGTTCGTTCCTTTATCATCATCAATGCGACGTGCCCTTCAGAATGCACTACATGCTCCAAGGGTGCCACTTGCCTCTTTTGTTTCTTTTGCATGACGTGCCCTTCAGGACGCACCACGTGCGCCAAGGGTGCCACTCACCTCTTGACTGATTGGTAGACATCAATAACCCCTAGAGTCAACACTTCGCCAGGTTAAACTGTGGGAGACTAAAGGCTTCTAGGGAATATTCCCCCTGCCTTATTGTGCGCCCATTAGAATCATCGCGAGCGACTGTCGTAGTCTACCCTCACGACATTGTGGGTCCTCTCGAACTAGGTAATCGTTAACCTACAGTTCAAGACACGACGGGAGTGCTACTAGGCTGTGGCAGGGTTGTTGTCCACACCTCTCCCTCAACCTCTCCAGTAGTCGTGTGTGGCCCCTTTACTCCATATGTGAGTTTGGTCGGCAAGCTATCATTAGCCTGCATCATCAACAATCATGTCAGAACATGTCCACAACATATCATCTAATCAAATGTACTAAAATCATAGTAAAACAATCAAACCCCAATAGCACACTCCCTGGCTCGATCTGGAGTCCAAGGGGTTTCTTCGATGCCTCTGCATCCTCAAGGTGCAAAACCCTGCACACTCAGTAAAACCGATTCAATAGCACCTATCTATGTCAATTTAGTAAAACAACTTGTCATCTACCCATGACGCATTATAATCAAAGTCAAATGTTTTAATAACATAATAATCCAGATCACTTGCAAGCAAGTGTCCTCAAAGAATAAGTTCGCTCAGTGTTCCAGAGCGGGATGTTACACATTTACAAACTAGTATTAAGTTATAAATGTTTACACTTATTGATACTTATGTTTAATGATATACATTAAATATTGTAACATGGACTGAGGTTTTGTATGGAATTCTATTTAAACAAAATGTATTTACTTTATTTTTTAAATTATCGAAACAAAATATAAGCTATTGTATCATGGTTTTTTTTTCTCTGGTGATTGACTGATGGCCACAACTTTCGTCTAGGGTTCCAACATCACATAGATTCACATGAGTCATCTATGGCCCCCTCTGAGGGGGGGACCCCTAGAGGCTCTCCGTCCTCAAACCTTCAGGCCTTTCAAGCATTGATATATTCCTATACTAAGGCCCACAAGTATGTTCTCTCTATATTTGTAAAACAAATTGAAGAGACTCCTAAAGTGTCTCTTCATCCATCATCGACCCATCCTCTAGCATTGAAATTGGAAGAAAATGGGCTGATAGGGAATTTCATGGGTTTCTGGCTCTCTCCCAAATCCATGCATCATTCATTAGATCCAAATTGGAGAAACATGATCTAGGGGCATATGTCTATGTCTTTTTGTGGTAAGGGTTTTTTCGCATTGTTATTTGAAAACAACTAATATAGGGATTCAATATTTCCCAGTGGATCGTATTTCATTGGTGCAAGAGGAATGTACCTCAATAAATGGAACCTAGACTTCAGTCTAGAAAACAAAATTCTTTTAGTAGTCCTTGTTTGTGTTAGACTACCTTTTCTTCATTTGCACTATTGGAATGATGTTCAACCCTAAAAAACATAGTTAACTTGCTGAAAAAATACATCGATCATGATGAACCATGAGAAGGGATTCAAGCTTGTGCCAGACCTTATGTGGAAATGGATCTAGAAAAGGGACTCCTAGACGGAATCCAGTTGACCCTAAATAACTATTCTCATATGAAATAGGTCAACTATGAGAAAAAACCATTCAAATGCAAAACATGCCATGAATACATACACTTACAAAAAATATGTCCACAAGTCAAAGAATCGTAGACACAAGATTCAAAACAATATCAATGGCAATAGATGAAAAGGAAAAAAAACTAATGGGAAGGTGGCTTCCTTGAACGTCCCACAAGGATAAGTATAAAAATCCACATATCCATGAGAAACAATCCCAAGCTTCCCCATGGAAGGAGAATCAATTCATAATAGGTTCTCTCTACTTACAAATCTAGAAGATAACATGGAGGACCATAGGGATCATCAGGAATAAAATGGAAAAATTATACAAGAAGAAACATAAGAAGAAAATAAAAAAGGAAATGAGAAATAAATCTCTATCTCAAGCATGTAAAATACAA
>JASDQU010737977.1:8916-19719 GCA_032191745.1 Picea mariana
AATGTGCAAGGGAGTTTCCAGAGTGCTCCCAAAATTGTGACCTAAACTAATGAAGAGATTTACTCACTAAAAAATACCTTCAACAAAATAGATTATAAATATTGCAAGCACCGTCACAAATTATTGAAATTAATAATAAGAAATAAGAATTGGCATGAAAGTAGCATGAAGCAACCCATGAATTTTTTTGTAAGCTATTTCATGAATAGTTATTAAAAAAATTATTTTTAATATATATAAATGGATTAAGCATCTTCAAATACTTAAACCGTAATTTGATTTGATAATATTAATAATTAAGATTTACCATTTTATTAAATTAAAATAAATCTTACAAAATTGACATTATTTTTAATGAATAAAATACTAAAAAAATTGTAAAGAATTTATAATGATCAACCAACTTATCTTCATTAAAAACATTGTGCTTCATGTATGTTTTTATATATCTAAAAATAAAAAATTAAACCATATCTTTATACTCTTTGCTAAATGAAAAAGATTAGAAAATTGTACTTAACTTTAACTATTATTTCTTAAATTTCATTAAAATTTAAGCTAAATCAATAAAAGCTCACTTTAAGCTCATTATAGATTTTGATTTGATATGAATGTATGATATTTAACCATTATTTCTCAAATTTCATCAAAATTTAGATTAAATCAATAAAAGCTCACTTTAAATTCATTATAGATTTTGATTTGATATGAATATATAATATTACACTTTAAATTCATTATAGATTTTGATTTGATATGAATGTATAATATTGCAGCTGATTCATAAATTCTAAAATAAAAACTTACTCTAAATCCATTATAGATTTTGATTTGATATGAATATATGATAGTACAATTACTTCATAAATTCTAAAATGACTAAATGTAGATATAGATTTATGACTTTGTCAAATAGTGACCATTAGTTGCCTATCAAAACAGTGCATTAATATAATCATCCACGTAACTTGTATCCACACATAAACCTAAGCCACGACTTGTTCTATGCAGCATCAATTTCAAAAAAACAAACAAACTCCAATTCATAACCATATTTTATTATCAATTTTGCATTTGTAAACATCTAATAAATAGTTTTAAGCTTGTTTCAAAAATGAAAAGAAAACCAAATTCCTTCATCATTCTCTTGACCTACCAAATATAGATAGTTTAACTATATTTTATCACAAATTTTGCATTTTTAAACATCTAATAAATAGTTTTAAGCTTGTTTAGAAAATAAAAGAAAGCCAAATTCCTACAACATTCTTTGGAACCTGCCAAATATAGATAGTTGGAATGTTAAAGAAATGATTAAGAAAAAATGCCATAGACATAAATATCGACCACTTTTCTGAAAATTTGTATAAAAACCCCTTAATGGATTTCAACAACCCCTTAATGGATTTGGCATTGTTGTTATTATTATTCAAGTTGGGATTTGGTACAGGAAATTTGAAATGAGGAAGAAGAGGAGG
Source organism: Picea mariana (assembly GCA_032191745.1). Taxonomy (NCBI): domain Eukaryota; kingdom Viridiplantae; phylum Streptophyta; class Pinopsida; order Pinales; family Pinaceae; genus Picea; species Picea mariana. The sequence goes on from JASDQU010737977.1 coordinate 10,395, forward strand.
GTTTGAGGGGTGTTGAACGAGGTAAGGTAATGGCGGATTCAAAGGTCGTGGTGGCCGCTCTCAAGAGTTGATATTTCAACAATTAATATAAAGAAAATGAAAAGCATAACCATACGCGTGGCCGCGGCCTTTGGCGCGTCTGTTTGCTGGAGGGAAGAAACTGCCATGGGAAAGGAGCCCCACTGTCTTGGAGGCCGAGGCCATGGTCTTGGAATTGGAAAATCTATTTTCAGGCTCCTTGAACGGCGAGGGAAATAGTATTTTAGATGCCCGTGTACTATCCAAGATACCAAAAATATGTTCCAGATAATAAAGATGTGCGATCTAAGGTGGTGGCAACAAAATCAATGTGATCCAATCTTATCACTGATAACAAAGACAGATAAGAAACTGACAACAAAGAGATAAGGACGGACAGACAAGAGGATAGGTAGCAAGTGGAAAAGGTGGTGGTTTTGGAAAACCTGTCAACCAGTTGACAGGTTTTCTACAAAACCTGACCCTAAAATATGCCTTCAACATAATTAGGAGGTTTAAATGTGGAAAAGGGGACCTCTCTCCATGTTACTCAGTGAGTGTTTTTCCTCATTTCTAGCTAAGATTTTTGAGCATCCACTTTGCTTCTTGTTTATGATATGGAGGCATTCCATATTTTTATAGAGGATTAGCCTCAGAAGAGGTTGAGTGCGAATGAATCCAAGTTCATTTATGGAGGTCATCATCAGAGATGGTTGGTATATGATGTTCTAACTACTTTCAAATTATGATATTGAAGATCCATCTTCTCCTCCTCCCCCCACCCTCCCCAAAAAAATGTTGTTGTGTTATCTATCAAAATTTATCCTTAATAATTATGTTAATTGTATGTTGAATTCATCTTTTAATTCTTCTTTTGCTTTCATTTGAGTTTGTAAGATTAATCCATCGATTTTTTGTTATGAAATATGGTTTTCTTGAGAAAGAGTATAGGAATGGTTGTTGTTTGACATGTTTGCAGATGTAATTGAGATTCTAGTGCTTTCGATGTTACTCTTCCTCCTGCTCAGACAACTACCACATTGAATAGAATATCTCTTGGAGTAAATCTAGGTTTTCCTTGTCCTCTCCTTCCTATCTATTATTGCTTTGTATAATTAAATTGATATCAAGTTAGGGAAAGAATGGATTGGATCTTAGATCTGTCGATAAAACAACAATTTCTTATAAGGAGGCTTTGACAAGTCTTGTGTGTGCAAAATATCTTGCAATATAAATGGTGACTCCACTAGGAAAGAATTCTTATATTATTCTTATGGTTTATTTGGTCTTTTTCCCCACTTTTCGTAGTTTGCTTTTGTTGTTAAATACATTGGTAATCTTAAAAGTTTAGGCTTGCTTTCCTATTGGTTAGTAGGAAAAAATTGCTTCTTTTTTTTTTCATCACAAATTTCAGTTTTCCTAGAATAGATTTTCATAGGGTATAAGCTTCTTAGAGTATCCTATACCCATGGTGTTGTTGTTCTTTGGTATCCTATGCTAGAAATTATTTGGTTGTATTTTAAGGATTTTGTCCTTTTGGTCTCTTTGGTGAGTTCTCAACAACCCACTCAACCCTTGGTCATGGAAATCAACATCAACACTTATTTTTGAGTCTTTCTAGACATTGTTGTTATATACCAATACTAGATATGGAAATATACTTAAGAAATAAACCTATAAAAAACACCAAACCATTCACAGAAACATTGAACACAAGAAATAGATAAAACCCTTGAGGTAGGGTAACACCATATATTAATTCTTATGGAAGGATAAAACTTCTCAAGCATTACTTGTTTGTACATTCACAATATTCTTCTCCATGCCAATTACATTGCTTACACTATCATTCTCTATCTCCTTGTACATTGCTTATAGCATTCTCTATCTCCTAGGAACATTCTAGAGAAGGTATATTCTAGAAAGCCCATTTATTATATCCAACTACCATAGTGAGCCTTATTTAATACCATGGTGGACCTAGTCCACCTTACATTGAATGGACCCATTCTCATTGGGTACCTCCCATATTACCTCCCTAGGTATAGTACATTCCATCCCCCTTAAGCATGTTTCATCCTCGAAACATGAGAAGAGACAATACGATATGACCAACTGAGAATTGTGGCCAACTGGTACCAAGTACACCCATCCATCCATCCTAATTGAAGACGAACATGATGTCCAACTACTGCCTTGCCACCTTGAGCTTGTGTCGCATCATGTTGATGTTTCCATGGGATTGTTGCTCGAGCTTGATGTATGCTTGCAGTGCTGATAGTCCTCCATGTACCTCTTGATTGGTGTCCTTTCTGGTTCCCTATTGGTGCATAAGTGTGTTTATGCTCACACCCTTGTTGTTTGTCGATATGATGTGGATGGTGATATACAACAACTATAGGAATGAGTTCCTTTTTTGTCAGATCTGCAATTGCTTGTTCCTTTGATTCAATGACCTCCTTAGCTTCTTTAGTGTTTTCTTCTTATGTCTTTGCTTCATCATCTTCTATATAATCGACCTTTGACTCCGCTTCAAATTCTACAATAACTATTGTGTTGGTCGTTGTGGGTCCTTCTGACTTACTAAGAGACACAATGTGATTTTCGTTTTCTTATACCACAATGTGATTTTCGTTTTCTTATACCACAACTTCAAAAACTTCTTTTGCACATTAATATTAATTGTTCCAATTGACTCCATCCAAGGATATCCCAAAATAATATCTACTTCATCCATATCCATAGCATAAAAATATGAATGCAACACATATTTATCCATTGTAATATTCAAATCTTTAAAGATTTGAATATTTTCACCTTCAACTTGTGTGCTTTGAATATTCTTTGCAGCAACTTGCAATTTATTAACCAACTGAACATTGATAAAAGTATGCCTACAACTAGGGTTAATAGAAATGATGATATTTTCATTTTGAATACATCCTAGAACCTGTAATATCGATTTGCCACATGAAAATAAACCCTTGTCGTTCCCTTTATCCTTTCTCTTCGTATGAGACCACTTGTCTAAAAGTAATTTTTCAAGTTCTTCATTAGAAAGTGCCATCAATTGTTTACAGGAAAGGGAAAGTGATTTCCACCAAATGGCTACATCACCTTCTAATGTACACTCTACCCAATATTTCCAATGCACTTTTGAAATTGACTTCCTGTTTTTTTTATGTATTATTCAATACTAGGGCCGTCATATTTTTCAGAAAAATAACACCTTTCTTGGAAGAAATCCTCAACACAAACTAGGGTTTAACTTATTACAGAAAATCACGGCTTTTTCCGAAAAAAAAACCCTAAAAAATTGTCGAATTTAAAATGCTCATAACTTCACTTCCTGGACTTTGTTTCGGCGGATTGTTTTTTTTGATTAGGTATTTTTCCGAGAGGAATATAAATATCCAATTACTTTCTGAAAATTATGAGCAGAAAGTCTCAGATATAAGCCTAAAGTGTGCAGACCCCTTTCTTGGTAAAAAAATTCTGCAAAAAAAACCAAAATTTCTTCCCTTCCTTGCCCAAGGAAAGAGATCTGATACCAAATGTTATATACCGGCACTAGATTTGCAAATATGCTTCAGAAATAAACCTATAACAAACACCAAACCATTCATTGAAACATTGAACACAAGAAATAGATAAAACCCTTGAGGTAGGGAAACACCATATATTAATCCTTATGGAAGGATAAAACTCATCAAGCAATATTTGCTTGTAAATTCACAATATTCTTCTCCATGCCAATTACATTGCTTACACTTCCTTATATAGCATTTTCTATCTTCGAGGAACATTCTAGAGAAGGTATCTTCTAGAAATCCCATTTATTATATCTAACTACCCATTTGTTATATACAACTACCATAGTGGGCCTTATTTAATACCATGGTGGACCTAGTCCACCTTACATTGAATGGCCCCATTCCCATTGGGTACCTCCCTTATTACCTCCCTAGGTATAGTACAATTTTTGGGTCATTTCACGCTTGCGCACGTCGTTTCCTAACACTGGGGGGTTTATGACCCAGGGTTCATCCAAAGTGACCAACAAAACCCCCAAGGAATTAGCATATCAATCTTCAGCCAAGGTTGAAGAAGGTCTAACCTAAGATGCCAAGAGGATCATAGTGACCATATGGTCTTTTGTTAATGATGAAGGACTAATTATACAGACATCCATTCAGGTTAGCTTTTAGAAAGTACATTGAACACTACTTAACCCTTAATAGTATGCAACAACAACACATGCACATTCAATTAACACATGAGTAACACATCATAGACCAGAATCACTGCAATTTATTATCTTCATTCCATCATCACAAACATACATTAAGAAACTCATCAATTGACAACAACAGAGCTCTGTTCTTCTATGCATTTCCCCGTTGTTACATTACATTGCACTATGTGCATCCTTCCAGAGTCTATAGAGATGACAGACTCAAACTTACAACCAGAGACATTACCAAACCATATGCTCTAAGCGAGCTCAAGGACATTGATGAATAACGACAACAATAATCAATTGACTAATGAGATAACTCTCTTTCTATTATTGTTTCTCCATTTTATATGTTTCTCGGCTCTAGCGCTCAGTCACTTTCAGTTCTTCTCCACTCGCTTTGCTAACTGCTAGTCCCCCACACTTTTTTCACCTGCATGTAGTCCATGTAGCCTCTTTGGAATCATGGAAATCTCAACTACCTTTGCAACTAATCTTCTAACTGCTCCACAATCCCTCGTGCTTCTTGTAGTGATTATTTGGGTATATTTCCCAAAGAATATTTTCTTGATTTCTTCATGCATGTGGTGTCTTTTTGATTTCTGGAGTGCATCACAAAACTTGGGTCGGAGTGCATTAACAAAACTTGGTCTGTCACACGTGCCACTTATCACTCCTCACGTAGCTTCTTAAGCATGCAAAAAACCTCGAATGGGAGCACATAACTTCGTTCTTGTGTGTGCACGATATTAACCCAAACCTTTGGTTGCCAACAGGCGCCCACCACTATTATTTGGCTCATCCTCGAACCAACTACCTCATTGAGTGATTGTCATCATTGAGGTTACCCTACAGTTCTTGGGTGAGCTGAACAACTGCATCTACATCGTTTATTGTGACTCGAGGGGATGTTAGGTCTATTGTTTCTAATTTCTTGATCAACGGACTGGTAACAACATGCACATCTCTCAATTGGCAGTAAAATATTAAGGCCTTATCAACCACAATAGTGATGAGCTTAGATATGCTTTGTTGCTCCGCCTAGGCTGCAGTAATCTCTTTTGTTTTAGTTGCAATAGTTTCCATCCCAATCGTGTGCTCTATTGGAGGTAGAGAGGAAAAACTGTTCTTCTGATGTGCAACCTCAACCTCAGTTTCATGAACTCGATCATCAATCTTAGTCAACTCGAGAGGGTTATTTAGGTGATTCCATAATTTAAATTTGTAGTTGACCACACTTGAAAATTCCTTCAACCTATGTTGGCCATCTTGGATAACTTCTTGGGCAAACATAATTTTGTGTTGCAACTGAATTACCTTTGGATTCGTTTGATGGAGTGGCAGACATAGAGTTGTAAGTAGGGAGTCCAAATGTTGTAGGTGGGGCTTCACAACCAAGAGATTAAGACAGGGGGAAATGTCATGACCTTGTGATGAGGTAGTCAATATCTATGCATACAGACTGTCCACCATCCTGATAAGGTCAGTGAAAGTGGTACTAATTTGAGTATATTGAGCCTTGGTGGTGGCATGTGCCTCAAATTTTGTATCATATTGCTATTGTTAGACTTGGTGATCATGAACTTCCTTTTGATAGTGCCCATGAGTCTAATTATACACAATAATGTCCACTTGACGGTGTAGTTGTAGTTGTGCATGAGTGCGACCAAGAGTTTGGATTTTTTCATTCAATTTTGAAAGTAGGGTGGAAACACAATTGCACACTATTAGGGTCAGAATTGGTGCCAACAAGATGTTGGTAATGGCCATGTCCACTAGATTTGGCACTGATGGGTCAAATCGAAGAACTTGTGTAGGACTACTGGAACTGCTCATTGACGCTGGTGGTCGTAGTATCATTTCAGATGGCGGCATTGTGCCCCCAAGTTGGCTATAGAGATGGTTGATATTATGAATAACCTCTCTCTATATTTGTTGCTGCAACAACAACTATCTTTTGAGCACATCGATCAAAATTGTAATGCCAGTTGCCATCGAGCCTAGACCCCATTGTATAGGGGGAGTAGGACCGTGAATGGTTGGACTGGTTCATGGCCTTTTTGCACTGGATTGGGTAGACTATGTGGATTGTTGCGTGAAGCATGTGTCTCAAGGCCACTTGGATGAGGTGTCATTGTTGGATACCCCCCTCCATAGGGCCTGTACATTGTGCCTACAGTCGCACAACTTCAACCTACTTTGGGTCTTGGTTGCGCTTAGTGGGTGTTTCAAGAGTCTCCATTTCTTCATTTGGGAACGATTGTATATGCGTTGGCCACTCAACGACCCCTTGTTGGATGTCTTCTTTTGTGATGTAGAGTGGGAGTAGCACCATTGCATCCCACTGGTCATCACTAGGATAGATATACACATTATGGAAATTACATTTGAACATAAGATAACTAACATACATGTCAATAATACTGTGAGGAATGTGCATCTATGAAGCAATTTTCTTGATAATTTGCTAGTACCGCTATTGATCCAGGTGGATCTCGATGTCCAACCACCTTTTCCAATGAATCAACATTTCAATCCTATAGTTTTGATAAATCATGATATTCACCCTTTTGATGGGGAATGAAATGTAATATACCATCTTCATTTGTTAATTACAGAGATCATTAATGACTTCCTACTGGTATTATGTACATGCCTACAACATAGCGTTAATGCAACGGATCCCATTAGAACTCTGCAGTTAAGCATGCTCGGGCTAGAGTAGTACTGGGATGGGTGACCTCCCAGGAAGTCCTACTATTTTACATGCCTATGGCATTTTATAAACTTAGATTAATTTATCCCACATGCATCATGGGAATTGTTCTTCTCTCACTCTCTCTTATATAATTGAGGTGAAGGAGGCCCTTTAAGCATGCAATGGAGTGTGATGTAAATCTTGTTGCAAATGAAGCATAGACAACATCTCTTTCTTTTCAGAGATAAGCTACTCCATTCTGCCAGTTTGTGTTCTACAATGTTTTTCTTTCTTATTCATTAATAGAAGTGGGGTTTCACTATATTTATGTGTTCTCTTCTATTTTTTGTTTTTGTCTCGTTTCATTCTCAGCATAATCCAAATCAATGGTATTCGCGTAGTCTGCTCCTTTTCATTTCTCAGAGCAGATCCCCGACGAGGTCAGGGTATAGATATTTGGGTCTTGAGCTAGTTTCACTTGAGGACAAACTCTCTCACTAGCCCAAGTGAACTCCTATGGCAGAAGAAAAGAGAGATGTCAGAGAAGGAGATCCCTTCAAGACGTTGCTCGAGGAATACCTCATGTGACAGAGGACTAAGATGATGGACAAATTCACTCAGATCATTCAAAGACTACCAATGGAGACAACTGAAGCTTCTTCAACAAGAAACCATTTCAAAGGTGTGACACCCTTCAAGGTACAAGTCAATTTTGATATCCCCTTATTTAAAGGCCAGATAGATGCAGATTCTCTAGAAAAATGGTTGAATATGCTAGAAGGTTATTACTCTGTCCAAAAAAATTCTGACATTGAAAAGATCACCTTTGCGCTCCTTAAATCCCTTCCCCATGTCAGAGCTTGGTGGGAAGGTTATTGGGAGAGGTACACTGCGAATGAATCTACACCATCCAAGAGAGAACCCACTTGGGAAGCCTTTGTAGATGCCCTAAAGGAGGATTTCTACCCTGTTGGAAGATGACCAGTACATGAGATGGATGAATCTGTGTCAGAAAAAAGATCAGAAGGTGTCGGAGTACACTAACATATTTCATACCTTGTGCTCAAATTTGGGTATCAAAGACTTTGAGAGACACCTGGTTTTGAAGTATCGCAATGGTCTACACAGGTACATCCAAACAAAGATGAATTTATTGGACATATCCTCTCTAGGTGTTGCTTATTGATATGCGATCAAAATTGAGCATAAATTCAAGCAGTGGAGTAAGATGGGGTTCGAGTTTGAAAATATGCCACAATAGAATCATGGAAAAGGCAACCCTAACTCACAGAACGAAGGACAAATCAAGGAAGGACAAACTCAAGAGATCCAGTCCAAGACACAGGCAAAGAAGGGTAATGGGAAGTCTAAGAAAGACACCCGAAAGTGGTGTGAGTTCCACAACAGTCCCCAGCACAACACCAATGAATGTCACTCAAAACAATCATTGGTGGTTGAGCTCAAAGAAAAAGAATCAAAACCTGACTTGGAAATCCGATTCAAAGCACAATAAAGGGAAACAAATCATTGATGCAGAACCCACTCCTACCATCATGACCACAACAATACAACTAGAAGAACCAGAGGATCTTGAGGAGGGGGAGCACCTCTTCCACTCACAGATGTGGGTAAAGGGGACCCCAGTGTATTTCATTGTTGACAACGGGAGTCAGAAGAACCTGATCTCATTTGAGGTTGTCAAGATATTGAAGCTTCCAATGATACCACACCCCCAACCATACACCATCGGATGGTTGAGCTGGGGACGAGACATCCATGTCAGCCAACAATGTCGCCTATCCTATGGCATCAAGCCCTTCAAGGATGAGGTAGTGTGTGATGTTTCCCGACTTGAAGTATATGATGTTCTTTTAGGAAAACCATATATGTGGAAACATCATGCTATCTATGAGTCTCGGCCCCGTAGTGTCATTGTTACTCTGGGAGGTCAACTCTACAAGATACTAGAGGTAGCTCAAACTACTACCACTTCATTGATCTCGGAAAAATAATACCACAAAGTAATCTCTCGAACCACAAAATTTTCCCTCTTCATAATCCAGTCAAATGGTGAACATGAGGTCATTACGACCACTATAGGCTCGACCCAAGAAATTTCTATCCAAAAGAAGCAGGTCGACGAGATTGTAGAGGAGCACAAAGAGAATGAGAGTCTTCCACATGTTCAACACAACTCTACTGGTGATGGCATGTTCCAGGTGTGCTTGGGATTCCAACCATTACCCCCGATTGATATATCTCTTCTTGTTGTATCTTCACCGACAGATTCCTACCACACTCGAACCAAGCCAGATCATGCAACCAGATCTATTGAATGAATCCAACACCTCCAACATGTTCATGACATCCTT
>JASDQU010737977.1:29738-45085 GCA_032191745.1 Picea mariana
TGTGTTTATACCCCATGAAGACTGTACACCTCGAAATATTGCACACTCCCCCATGCAGGGGGGGGGGTGGGGGTGGGGATTTCCTCCCTGGTAGGGTCCGGAGGCAAGAGGGCCCTTTGTGGGGGTTCGGGGGAAAGGCCCCCAAAGGAAAAATTGCCTTGTAAATGTATATTGTAATTTCATAGTAAATCTTGACTGTTCATTATAAGGTCGCATATCTGACGGTAGAAGTTACATTAGTGTTTTTTTCCCTAGAACGCAACCCTCTTTTATGAGGGAAATGTATTGCGGCTATGCATCATTTTTTGAATATTGTATTATATGAGAGGAGACTGTGAGAGAAAGAAGAGGAAGTTACAGCGGGTGTGTTGTAGGTTGTATCCCTTAATTTGCTGGATAAAAATAAAGGAAGGACCTGGTAATTTCTCTGGTGGATGTAGCCCATACTGGGTTAACCACGTATATTTGTGTCTCTATTGTATTGTGTATCTTTTGTGTTTTATTTCCGCATTTGTCTTATTTTATTGCTTCACTATCATGTTTTTCTAACAATGGGTGATCGCCCAAGAAGCCCTATTGTTTTACATGCCTATGGAATTTTATAAAGTTAGATTAATTTATCCCGCATGCATGATGGGAATTATTCTTCTCTCACTCTCTCTTATATAATTGAGGTGAAGGAGGCCCTTTAAGCATGCAATGGAGTGTGATGTAAAGCTTGTTTTGAATGAAGTGTATCCAACATCTCTTTATTTTCAGAGATAATCTACCCCATTCTGCTAGTTTGTGTACTACAATGTTTTTCTCTCTTATTCATTAATATAAGTTGGGTATCACTATATTTCTATGTTCTCTTCTATATTTTTATTTTTGTCTTGTTTCGTGCTTAACATAATCCGAATCAACTATTGAAATATTGTGTCATGATGTTCTTGGATGGTAGGGTCCTTGCTTTTGTGCAATCTGAAGAAATGGGGAGTTGCAAACATGGGCCCAGTCCCAACAGCTAATTCAAATCCTTGAGGGGCCTTCTAGAGAACCATGAAGAAGAGTAGCAAAATCCAATTGTAATGAAAGTCCTTCACGAGGTTTTGGGCATCTAGGAAATCTTCAATGAATTAATTCAGTATGTAGCATGCCTAGGACATTTAGACACCTATGAGATACCACTCCATGACAATGACGACCTTGAATGGGCATTCCTCCTTTGAAGAATTGCACAATAGTTTACAGGCGATCAATTGGGTAGAAAATTGGACCAGTTGAGCATTTATTTCATAAATTACCACCCCAAGTGTTCCCCGGTGTGTACTCTACATGCTACATACCTCGTTCAAGGCAACATCTTTAGTAGTTGGTGCTTTTTGGGCTCTTCGCCTTGCATGGGTAACCCTATAACCCTCTGAATCATTGTTGCATCAACCAGATATTTCCCCCCCAGCCAAAATATCCCCCATGGAGCCAAGTAAGTAGGAAGAAGATGCAAATAGTCATTAAACCCCATGGCTAAAGTGAGGGAAAACGACCAGGGACAGTATGTTGGCCTGTTGGAGAGGTCTGGCCCAGTCCTGTGTTATCACCCATTGCTAGTAGTTCGCACTATGAACCACCTTCACATAATTAGGAAAATCCAAGGCTAGAAATTGTTTCAGGTCTTGAACGTCATAATCATATTTGTGAACATATTGTACTCTTCCTATTCGGGATCCTATAAAGCTCACGTTTAGAGGAAATGGTGACTCTGGTACTTGTCTATCTTGGGCTATCCTTGACTTGTTACGGGCCTGTGACTTGCCTGACGAAGCCATTGAAACTATTCCAATGGAGTTTATTGTTAGCTATCATTAGGCTGACTATACCATAGTTTTTCTTAGTTAAGTTCGAATCTTCCGCCGTACTGAAGTTATGAACTCCTTGTAGAAATAAGAATTTTGATGCTTAGCCAGACAGGTATTACCTCAAAGGGAGGAAAGTTTCCAGGTAAGTACGATGGTATAGCTAGGGAGGCATGCCTTAAGTCATTAACAACTCGGAGTGCCATACGATGTTCTTCAAACCCCACTGGAACAATCACACTTGGACCATCTTGGCAGTCCTTTCCAAGTACTCGAGAGAGGGTTTCGTGATGCGTCCCCGCCAACATTTTAGATTCTTGATCCCCCTTATCCCTTTGCATGCCCTTTTGTCATTTATGGTGTATGGCCATCCTAATTTAATGTCAAATGTGTGTAATCGTCGGACATTTGTGACCTTTACTATCGGTTACCGTCTTAAAAAGCAATCCCCAAGGCACTATACAACAAATATTTTACCATTTATAATATAAAAATATTTGGACTATCATACTTTAATTGTGATAGTGACGTCTCCTTACATGCGCTAGTCTTATTCTCTGAGGGAACCGCGCATGTTTCTTGCGCACCCTTTGCATTAGTTCATTCTTGATTATTTGGCTGCATTGACCCCTAGTGGGTCACAATACTTCCTCACTCATGCCCAACTGATCAACTTTCACCATGGAGGAACTGGACTAGGCTCGGCCAAATATGATAGTAGTTGGAAATGGTAAATATAATTCATATGAAAACACCTTAGGAAAAACAACTTAGACAACTTTGTCAAAATCTCAGAAGTAAGTATAAATGGTAAATATAATCCATATGAAAGGATATGTGTCTATATGAAAATTTCAAGATCCTTACTAGAATCAATCAATATAAATTTTTGGGAATTACAATGGATCCAAACCCTGGGCATTGAATACATTCCATTAAAATATTGTAAGTTCCACGAGTGCAGTCACGTATTTAAGGATTTACCACGCAATATAGAGACAACTCAAGGTGAAGTTGAGGATGTTGTAGAGAGGGAGGGTTTTACCAAGGTTTCAAGCAATCTCAAGTCGGGGAAGAAACCTACCAAAACCACCTCATCCAACCAAGGCAAGGAGACCAACATCTTCCAAATCTTGGTTTCTTCAGGGCAGTATGAGATCCGAACAGGGGAACCCTCAATGACCAATGAAGAGAAGCCTCCCAATATGAACTACCCAAAAGAATATCCCAAATGCAGAAAGATAGAGGCTCAATACCCTAATCCATAGAAAAGTGAAAGGAATACAAAGGACCTAGATATGGAGATAGAGGAGGAAGTACATCAAGACTTAGAGGAGGAAAATACTCAACAATACATGGACCTAGAATCGATGGAGATTGACCTACCAAATCTCATTAGCAGTGAATAAAGAGCTTTACCTAACTAACCTTCCTAAGACTCAAATTCAACAAACTCTAGACGAAGATCATGAAGGAAGAAATAAAGCTTCGTTCTTTAGACCAAAACCATGACATAGCAGGTGGATTGGGCATAAGAACTACTCCACTCAAATCACAAAAAAAAATCGTTGCAAAGGAAAATAAAAGAGGAAGGAAATCATTGAAACAAAAATTAGAAGAGGCATGGGCACTTCTAGTGAACTTAGGACAAGCTAAAGGGATTCTAGAGAAGTAGTTATCCTCCCAACATAAGGTTTAAAATGAAAGAATTTATTTCATGGAATATCAGAGGAATTAACTCTCCAATAAAACATTTTCTTTTGAAAAATAGAATAGGTAAATAACAACCTTTTATCTTAATTCTACAAGAAACTAAATGTGATTGTAACACAATGTCGATCATACCCACAAGATGTTGGAGAGGATGTGAAGTCCTAGCCATTAGTGTTGATGGAAGTTGTGGAAGAATCCAACTCCTTGGGGGGAATACTTCAAGCTTTCAATTCAAAATTCCTCACCCTAAGTCCCAAGGAGAATGAGTCCAACATAATAGATAAATTTCGTCACATTTCTCTATGAAGTGTGATTTATAAGGTAATAACTAAAGACCTTGCCAATAGATAAAACCCATCATGTCTAAAATTAATTCCCAAGAACAAGGTGGATACATCGAGGGAAGACAAATATTGGATGTAATAATAGTATTCCATGAAGTTATTCATTCCCCGAAGACCATCAAATCCATAAGCATGCTAATCAAAATATACATGTCTAAAGCCTATGATAGACTCACATACAATTTCCTTGAACAAATGCTAAAAGCCTTTGGGTTTTGTCCCAAACATATATCCTAGATAGGAAACATGGTCTCTTGCACTTTCTTCTCAGTACTTGTCAATGGTTCCCTATTCATTACCTTCAACCCCTCCTGAGAAATCCAACAAGGAGACCATCTTTCCCCTTTTTTATACGTCCAGATGGAAAAAGACCTAAGTAGAAGTCCCAAACAGGGAATTGCATTAGGCAGGCTCAAGGGGATTAATATTCAACAAGACATTGATCCTCTATCTCACCTTTATTTCAAGGATGAAATTATGCTCATGGTAGCTCCCACAACTCATGAGGCCAAATCCATTAAGCGAATCATGGATACCTTCATGCTACCCTCTAGAGCTAACAAAAAACCAAGGTAAGTCATTCATTTATTTCTTTAACACTCCCATCAACATCCAAAAAAATATATGCAAGATCTTGGGCTTTCAGAGAGAATCCCTTCCATCCAAATACCTAGGATCCCCTCTGATGGAGAATGCCTTAAGAAACACATCATGGGAAGATCTCCTATCCAATTTAGATAGAAAATTGTGTAGTTGGACCTTTAGATCTCTATCCATGATAGGAAAATGTATCCTCATAAAACCAGTGCTTCATTCTATGCCTCTTTGTCCTTTATTTATCCTCGTAGCATCATCCAAAATCATCAAAACCATTAGAAAACTGCAACATTCCTTTCTCTAGAGATGTTCAAATAAAGAAAGATAAGGGGTCTTGGTGGCTTGGGACTCTGTATGTCTTTGTAAATGGGTACGAGGACTTGGCATCAAAGACCCCCATACCATGGGAAAGGAATTGGAAGATAATACTTGATGGAAATGTTTTAAATGCAAAAAAGAGATTTTGGGGGGTGATTTGGAGGGCCAAATTCGGAGGGGATATAGAGGAGGAGGCTCTAATTTGGATTGAGGGCTCTTTCCAAGGATATATCATATGGAACAATTCCAAGAAGCACAAATATTTAGTCCAACAACCTTTCTTTTGGGAAATTAATGGAGGAACATATACCCTCTTTTGAGATGACTCTTGCAATAACATGAGTGCAAACTAGGATCATAAGACTCTTTGCAATAGGAAAAGACCACCCTCCAAGACTTGGGGTGGAACATTGTCCACCAATACTGGGAGGCAAATTTGGAACCCACTCAAGACTCATATCAATCATGGACATCATGAGCTATCTAGATATTTGAATTGAATGAAGAATCACATGGAAACCTAGAAGGCCAATTACAGGCAAGGAGAATTGACTTTATACAAGGCTCATACATCCTCATATGGGGAAACCAATGGGATGGAAACTTCAATGTAAAGCATGAATATACCTTAGAAGATAAACAAAATTGATTTAACAAAGAAATTATATGGAAACAAATATGGAACCATGAGCTCTAACTGAATATCTCAACCTTTCTCTGGCTCCTAGCAAGGAAAAAAACCATAACTTGGGACAAACTCCTAAAACGTGGCTTTGAGGATCCATCCTTTTTCCATATGTGAATAAATGATGGGGAAACAAAAAAAAACCTTTTTAATGCCTGCTCAGAAGGACTTATGTAACACCCTATTTCCCCCAGTCTGTAAAAAATAACTATATTGGCCAAAAACCATGGCAAACTCAAAGATGTAAATGTTTGATTTGACAGACCTTTGTATAAAAGGTCGATGAATGAAAATTATATCATGAATATGTGTCACATGATTGCTGGGAGGGGGACGTGTTGAAAGAGACCACGATGGCTGATGAGAGGTGGTGGAAGGGGCTGGGAATGGCTGCGTTAACTTCCACCGAACTGAAACCGTACTGGTTTGTACATGCTCGGAAACCAAAGCTCACTCTCAGACCCTTGAATGAATTACCCACCCGGATGGTAGGTGGGGAGGCTCCTCAAGAGTAAATGAGGGAATGGGGGCAAACCACCCATCCGTAGAAGCTCTTAGACCTGACCATCGGACAGGGAAATTCATGCCACACGCAACCTCGCAGGAAAAAGGAAAGGAAATAAGTGTGGAAGAGGGGGAGGGAAATGGGGAGGGGAGCGCGCATGACAGGAATCGCGGAAGGAGAACCAGAAGAACTCTGGAAAATACAGTGAGTCATGAGTAGAGGAGAAGGGGAGTAACCTTCGTCCTCGACTTCTGACGAGTGGAAAGTAGGAGGTTGAGTCTCAAAGCATTGTGGTCTAGCTCGGGGGTGGCTAGTGGTAAATCCGATTGGAATCAATGAGCCTACGGTTGGGTGGAAACAAGCACCCCTCTCAGCAATTGTGTCACACCTAGTGTTTTTTTGATAAGTGTTTATATCTCATGTCTTGAATTGATTATAATGGACACATGCTCATGTTTATACACTCATAAATGATTTTTGTATATCAATGTTTGCCTGGTGTTTTGACCATAAATAATGGATGCATACTCATACATATATGACCATAATCAGTTTATGTAGAGAATGAATAAGTTCAGATTATGAACCGTTCCCTTGAGATTTTTCCCATGTATTTGACTCACACTATGCCTTGGTTTGATTTCCCAAAGGAACCTCCTCCCAGGAAGTTCCCTCACCCTCCAGAGCCGGAGTGAGTTCCTTTAAAGGACTACCATTTTAGAAACCATACGAGCTTACCTCACCCCTGTCACATAGTTCATAGCTCGGTAATTTAAGAAGGCCTTTTAGTCAGGTCACCCAGCCCGGGGATATTTACCCAAGAACCCGTTGAAGGATTTTGTAGTCTAAGTCTGGAAGCCTTGTACTCGAGAGAATGGTTACCTCAGGTTTCGGCGTTTCGGAGTTTCGGATCCTGGAAACTCAAGTGCGAGACCTCCTGTCTTCACATATCGTGAAATCCTGATTTGTGAAACCCCGAAATGAGCTGAGCATAGTGGATAGGCTTCGAAGTTTCGGCTCCTAGGAACTCAAGTGTGAGACCTCCTATCTTCGCATATCGCAAAATCCCGATTTGCGAAACCCCGAAATGAGTTGAGTAGAGTAGATAGGCTTCGAAGTTTCGGCTCCTGGGAACTCAAGTGAGAGACCTCCTTTCTTCGCATATCGTGAAATCCCAATTTGTGAAACCCCAAAATGAGTTGAGCAGAGTGGATAGGTTTTGGAGTTTCGGCTTCTGGGAACTCAAGTGCGAGACCTCTTGTCTTCGCATATCGCGAAACCCCAACTTGCAAAACCCCGAAATGAGATTAGTAGATATATGGGTTTCGGAGTTTCGGTACCCGAGGAACCGAAGGGTATGAACCCCTCGTCTTCCGGTATGTGAAACCCTGAAAAGTAGAGTGCCAGGATATAATCCGAGCCATTGATCAATTTGACGATTGGTTAGACCCTTATTTTTGGGTTTCAACACTTTGAAAGACAGAGAATAAGGGAATTCTTGCATTGCGATTCCCCGAATCGCGAAAGTTGAAAGCACCTTTATGGTAAGGCCAGTGGTCATAGCCAATGATCACATGGGAAAGGATAAGGGAAGGTAGGGTCTGCACCAGGCCCCATAGAAACTTGGGGATTTTGTTCCTCGATAAAGAAGGAAGAAAAGAGGAAAAAGGGCGAAAAGTCTTAGTTACCGTAGTGGGTGTGTGACAAATTGGTATCAGAGCATGGTTACAACACTTGGCCTACTTGGGCTCATGAACGGATTGTGCAAGGACTCCATTCGAAGTACTCTTAACATGAGTAACCCTCTATCTTAACCCCCTTAATCACTAGTCGAAGTTAAGAATGAAAACTCCTATTGTGTGTGTGCATGTGAAAAATATGAATTATGTACTGGTTATGAATGAATATAAATATTGACTAACAACAAGCATTTTTCTTTTGCACACAAGCAGGAGATCAACTGCGGGAAACTGCAGATGCATAGAATGGTGACTCACCATGAAGTGGGGGATGGCTCCCACAATAGAGATGAAGAGTCTGATGAAAGGAGGACGATAGGGACCCCTCCAGATCTAGCTGAGACTGTGAGGAGCCTCATGGTCGAACTACAGAGCTGCAAGGCCGACAACGAGAGGATGATAAAAGAGCAAGAGAAGCAAACAGAAATCAATGTAGTCTTACTGCGGAGTTTATCCGACATACAAAGACAATTGTAAGATGAACCTGACACCATTCACGCGAACCGACGACAGAAAAAGAAAAGTTGAAGTCCACCTGGGATACAGAAACATGGTCTTTTAAGTGGCCACACAAGGAAGAGCACCTCGAGAAAATTCCACCCCAAAGATAAGGGACAAGTGTCGGACGATCCCTCTGGAAAGGAAGTAGGCAACTCGGAGGGATCCTCTAGCAGCAGAACCAATTCCTATTCCCAAAGAAAACGGAAGAAGCGGAAGCATTCCAAGAGCCATAACCTCGAAGAATTCAAAAAGGTCAAACCACCCTCTTTCGACGGTGAAATAAAGAAGGGAGAGGAAGCAGAGGCCTGGTTGCTTGGACTAAAGAAGTATTTCATAGTCCACGACTTCTCAGAAAATTTGAAGGCCCGATTGGCCGCCTTCAACTTGAATGGAAAGGATTCCATCTGGTGGGAAGACCTTAAGAATGTAAAAGGGATTCACGAAGAGGGCCTGTGTTGGGAATGGTTTGAGAGATACTTCAGGAAGAAGTATCTGTCGGAAAAGTATTTTGACGAAAAGACTAAATATTTCTATGAACTCAAGCCGGGGCAACTCACCATAGAGGAATATGTCAGCAGATTCCTCGAGTTGCCGAGGTATGTACCCTATATAAAAGAAGAAAAGGAAAAGGTGCAACGATTCATTAGCAGACTACCTAGGGACTATCAGAACATGATTGAGTTTGATGAGCCAAAGACCCTAGAATACACTATCCGAAAGGCAAGATATTGTTATGAACAACTTGGGCATCGGACAGAACCTCGTGAAGGCTGGAAGCAGAAGAATAGTTCGGGATACCAGAAAAAGGGGGTTAAATCTCCAAGATTTAAAAATTATAAAAAGGACTCAAAGATGAGCTTCCCAACCTGAAGTGTACATTAGCAAAAATTTCCCTCCCAAAGTGGAAATAAACCTTTTGGATCTACCCTAGGAAGGATTGATAACCCAAAGAAAGAACCCTTGAAATGTTGGGGTTCTGGAGAAGAGCATCTACTGAGGGATTGCCTGCACCGACAAAAGAACAGTCGGAGAATTTACAACGTTCAAGAAGCTACCACTGTCAATGACATGGCTAGGAGAATGCCACAAATTTATGCAGCTGTGGATAATAAACAAGCTGACCACCAAGCTTCAGTGGTGGAGATAGAAGGGATGATCACCAACCATCTAGTGTCTATTCTAATCGACCCTGGTTCAAATTTGAGTTATATAGCCCCTAAGACTATAGATAAGTGTAAATTACAGCCACATAAACACGCCAATCCATGGTTGGTACAGTTAGCCACTGGCACCAAAAGAAAGGTAGCGGAGGTCATACTAGCTTGCCAATTTACTATGGGTGAATTACCCACCCAAGCAACCCTTAATATACTACCCCTAGGGTCGTATGACATGTTGATCGGTATGGACTGGCTAGCCACATATAGAGCCAGACTGAACTGTTACCATAAAACCTTAGAATGTGTAAGTGAAGGAGGAAGAAGGATAACCCCTCAAGGGATCCAAAATCCTGTCTCAGTGAGACGAATATAAACTCTTCAAATGAGGAAATATTGCAGAAATGGATGTCCACTATATGCGATACAAGTATTGGAATCAATTGAAAATGACAAACCAAGCCTCGAGGACCATCCCATACTAGGAGAATATAGAGATGTATTTCCGGAAGAGGTACCGGGTCTACCTCTGAGAAGGGACATTGACTTCTCGATAGAACTTGCACTAGGAGCGGTGCCAGTGTCTAGAACACCCTACAGGATGAGCACACCTAAGCTAGTTGAGCTTAAATTACAATTGAAAGAAATGATGGACAAAGGCTATATCTGACCCAACGTGTCTCCCTGGGGAGCACCAGTCTTGTTTGTGAAAAAGAAAGACGGTACCCTCTGACTGTGTGTAGATTACAAACAACTCAATAAGGTAACCATAAATAACAAGTACCCCTTACCCAGGATTGATGACTTGTTCGATCAATTGGGAGGTGCTTCCATATTCTCAAAGATTGACTTGATATCTGGATATCGTCAAGTCCAAATCAAGGGTGAAGACATCCACAAAACTGCCTTCAGGTTGAGATATGGTCACTATGAGTTTGTGGTAGTACCATTTGGATTAACCAATGCCCCTGCCACTTTTATGTGCTTGATGAACAATGTGCTCAACAAACTCCTAGAAAAAATTGTACTGGTTTTTATTGACGATATATTAATTTATTCCAAGAATAGAGAGGAACATGAGGAACATCTTAGGCTTGTACTTCAAGTGCCAAGAGAACATCAGCTCTATGCCAAATTTAGCAAGTGCGACTTTTTCCAGAAGCAAATACATTACTTCGGCCATGTCATATCTGAAGAAGGAGTAGCAGTAGACCCTGACAAGATCAGGTCTATCATGGAATGGCCTACCCCAAAGGATGTTTCAGATATCAGGTCCTTTATGGGCTTAGTAGGATACTATAGGAGATTTATAAAAGGATTCTCCAGGATTGGCTGTCCATTCAATGCTCTCCAGAAGAAGGAAGCTAAATTCACATGGACGCAAGAATGTGAAGAAAGATTTTAATCCCTAAAACATCTACTGACCCATGCACTCATGTTGAAGATCGTTGATCCCGAAGCTGACTTCCTCATGTGCACAAATTCTTGCAAGGAAGGGCTTGGAGGAGTCCTTATGCAAGTGGAAGTGTTGTCTGCTATGAATCCCGAAAATAGAATGAGCACGAAGTCAACTATGTGACCCATGATCTAGAGCAAGCCGCCATAGTGCACGCCTTAAAAATGTGGAGGCATTACCTCTTGGGAAGGAAATTCATACTTATGATAGATCACTGTGGATTACGATATCTATTTGACCAACCAAAGCTCAATGCCAGACAAGCTAGGTGGATGGCCATCCTTAGCGAGTTTGATTTTGAAATCAAACATATCAAAGGAAAAGAAAATAAGGTGGCCGATTCCCTTAGCCGAAGTATGAAAACAATTCACCTGGCAGCGGTGAGCACCTGCGAGACGGATGTCAAGGAAAGAGTCACAAATGCACAATAAACAGACATATTCTTCCAGATCATGACCTTTTATCTGGAGCAAGAACCCACAGGGATAAAGTGTGAAGCCTACCAGATGATAGATGGAGGTCTACTAACTTATAGAAACAGATTGTATATTCTAGATTGTGATGACTTGAAGAGGTTCATAATGGATGAACTACATAAAAGACCCTATACTGGTCATCCAGGATACCAGAAGATGATCATGGCCACTAGGAAACAATTCTATTGGTCGGGATTGAAGAAAGACATAGTTGAATACTTAGCCAAATGCATAGAGTGCCAACAGGTTAAGGCAGAACATCGACACCCAGCAAGATTATTACAACCTCTACCAATCCCGAAATGGAAATGGGAAACCATCTCCATGGATTTCATCACTCGATTACCAACCTCGACCAAACAAAATGACACCATCATGGTAGTGGCGGATAAATTGAGCAAGTCCGCTCATTTTATCCCCATCAAGTCGACTTGCAAGGCGATAGACATCGCCCACATACTCATGAGGGAGATATTCAGACTACATGTTATGCCTAAAGAGATCGTGTCTGACAGAGACACGAAATTTACTTCCAACTTTTGGAAATCCTTGATGGGGGGTCTAAAGACCAAATTGTTGTTTAGCACAACCTATCATCCTCAAACCGATGGACAGACGGAAAGAGTGAACCAAATATTATAAGACATGCTAAGGATGCATGTAATGCATCAACCCAAAAAGTGGGAAGACTACCTGCCACTAATGAAATTCGCCTACAACAACGACTACCAAGAATCTTTTAAGAAGAGTCCTTTCAAAGTCCTCTATGGTAGGCCGTGCAACACTCCAGTTAGTTGGAGTAACCTCGTAAAAAGAGTTACTATTGGACCTGACATGCTGAAGGAAATGGAACAACAAGTGACTCAGATAAAACAAAATTTAAAGGTCACTCAGAACCGACAGAAAAGTTATGTTGACCGAAAGAGAACTCTAAGAGAGTTCAGGGTGAGAGACCACGTATATCTCAGAGTTAGACCCAGGAAGAGTTCCCTGAAGATGGGATCTTGTGCCAAGTTGGCACCTTGGTATTGTGGACCCTTTGAATTTCTAGATAGAGTGGGACCTGTATCCTATAGGCTATCACTTCCTCCCACAGTAAAAGCACATAATGTTTTCCATGTTTCATTATTGAAGAAATATGTACATGATTCTAATCATATAATTGATTGTTCTGTGATCCAGGTGGAACCGGAGGGAGAATTCCTACCAGAACCTCAATGCATACTGGACAGAAAGGAAACCCCGTTCAGGAACCGAACCATTGCACAGGTCAAGGTGTAGTGGAAACATTTTGGCCTAAATGAGGCTACATGGGAAATGGAATATGCCATGAAACAGACATATCCGATTTTGTTTACTTCTGTACATACATGTCATGTTGATAGATAGAACATTGGGGACAATGTTCCTTTAATGGGGAGGAATTCGTAACACCCTGTTTCCCCCATTCTATAAAAAATAACTATATTGGCCAAAAACTATGGCAAACTCAAAGATGTAAATGTTTGATTTGACAGACCTTTGTATAAAAGGTCGATGAATGAAAATTATATCATGAATATGTGTCACGTGATTGCTGGGAGGGGGATGTAATGAAAGAGACCACGATGGCTGATGAGAGGTGGTGGAAGGGGTCGGGAATGCTTGCGTTAACTTCCACTGAACCAAAACCGTACTGGTTTGTACATGCTCGAAAACCAAAGCTCACTCTGAGACCCCTGAATGAATTACCCACTCAGATGGTAGGTGGGGAGGCTCCTCAAGAGTAAATGAGGGGATGGGGGTGAACCACCCATCCGTAGAAGCTCTCAGACCTGACCATCGGACATGGAAATTCGTGCCACACGAAACCTCGTAGGAAAAATGCAAGGAAAGAAGTGTGGAAGAGGGGGAGGGAAACGGGGAGGGGAGCGTGCGCGACATGAATCGCGGAAGGAGAACCATAAGAAATCCAGAAAATACAATGAGTCATGAGCAGAGGAGAAGGGGAGTAACCTTCATCCTCGACTTTCGATGAGCGGGAAGTAGGAGACTGAGTCTCAAAGCATCGTGGTCTAGCTGGGGGGTGGCTAGTGGTAAATCTGATTGGAATCACTGAGCCTACGGTTGGGTGGAAACGGGCACCCCTCTCAGTAGTTGTGTCACACCTGGTGTTTTCATGATAAGTGTTTATATCTCGTGTCTTGAATTGATTATAATGGACGCATACTCATGTTTATACACTCATAAATGATTTCTATATATCAGTGTTTGCCTGGTGTTTTGACCAGAAATAATGGATGCATACTCATACACATATGACCATAATCGGTTTATGTAGAGAATGAATAAGTTCAGATTATGAGCCATTCCATTGAGATTTGTCCCATGTATTTGACTCACGCTATGCCTTGGTTTGATTTCCTGAAGGCATCCTCCCAGGAAGTTCCCTCACCCTCCAGAGCCAGAGTGAGTTCCTTTAAAGGACTATTGTTTTATAAACCATACGAGCTTACCTCACCCCTGTCACAGAGTTCATAGCTCGGTAATTTAAGAAGGCCTTTTAGTCAGGTCACCCAACCTGGGGATATTTACCCAAGAACCCGTTGAAGGATTTTGTAGTCTAAGTCTGGAATCCTTGTACCCGAGAGAATGGTTCCCTCAGGTTTTGGCGTTTCAGAGTTTCGACTCCTGGGAACTCAAGTGCGAGACCTCCTGTCTTCACATATCGCAAAATCCCGATTTGTGAAACCATGAAATGAGCTGAGCAGAGTGGATAGGCTTCGGAGTTTCATCTCCTGGGAACTCAAGTGCGAGACCTCCTATCGTCGCATATCGCAAAATCCATATTTGTGAAACCCCGAAATGAGCTAAGCAGAGTGGATAGGCTTCGAAGTTTCGGCTCTTGGGAACTCAAGTGTGAGATCTCCTGTCTTCACATATCGCGAAACCCCGAAATGACCTTAGTAGATATATGGGTTTCAGTGTTTCGATACCCAGGGAATCGAAGGATATGAACCCCTCGTCTTGGAGTATGTGAAACCCCGAAAGGTAGAGTGTCGGGATATAATCCGAGCCATTGATCAGTTCGATGATCGGTTAGACCCTTCTTTTTGGGTTTCGACACTTCGAAAGACAGAGAACAGGGGAAAGCTTGCATCGCGATTCCCCGAATCTTGAAAGACGAAAGCGCCTTTCTAGTAAGGCCAATGGTCATAGCCAACAATCACATGGGGAAGGATAAGGGAAGGTAGGGTCTGCACCAGGCCCCATAGAAACTTGGGGATTCTGTTCCCCGATAAAGAAGGAAGAAAAGAGGAAAAAGGGCGAAAAGTCTTAGTTACTGTAGTGGGTTTGTGATAACTTATGTGGGAAAAGTGAGTCAGGTTATTTAGACAATCCGACAAACAAAGGAATGACATTGTCCAAATGCTAGAAAATTGGATCATCTCAACTTTTGAAAACCCAATTCTCAATAAAGCTTGGATCCTCTTCCCAGGATTTCTACTTTGGGAAATATGGAAATAATGCAAGGTAAAAATATTCAAACACCAAAAGCATGGAAAAAACAACATATGGCAATCCTTTCAGTCAAACATTTGAGAATTGATCAAGAACATCACGTAGATTGAAGAAGCCAAGCATCCCCAACGAACGAAAGGAAAATCTTTTTAGCTTGGGGTCTTGATTAGTGCATGTCATACTCCACTCAATATAACCCCAAGCCTAAGGTTCTACCACGAACACAAACACTTAATTAAGCTAATATTTGATGGGGAATCTAAGGGAAACCATGTTAAGAACCAAACATCAATATAGCATAGAAAAACCTCAGGAAAAGTACTCAACGCCTTGAAAAAGAGATAATTTCAGATAATAAGCCTCTTCGAGGGGGCAACCTCCTTTTACCCCAATTAAATGTTCAAGTACAAGATGATTCAAAATGAAAATGTCTCCTTGGTATATATAGGAGACTAGGAGGTATAATTACAACTAATGGCCTAAAGCTGACATAAATAAAATAACATTACTAATATAATAT
>JASDQU010737977.1:60295-72376 GCA_032191745.1 Picea mariana
AATAATAATGATAACAAGGAAATACTAATAAGTGCTAATATGGATCATAAACCCTGTTTTTAAAATGCATATATAGATAGACATGGGTAATGGATCATTTCATCAAACAAATGAAGCAAACATTGTAGATTACATTGGACTAATTATTAACACCATGAATAAAATCCCTGAATATTTTAAGAATGAAAATTGGTAACATGATGCATCAATATGAGTGCATAGCTAAGATTAATTTTTACAAAGATGAGAGAGGTATTTGATGATGAGACAACTATACAATCAAAGGTAGCTCAACCCATGCTCATTAAACGAGTCCACGACAGAAAATATATGGTCTTGTATTAATAAAAAATCAATATTTGTTATGTGTCTTTCTTGTGTCCAAGTTTGATTACACATTTAAAGGAAATAGAGGACAAGGAGGGTGAACTTTACCTTGAATTGAACAAGGTTTTGTATCCAAGGAAAAGAATAATTGTGTGCAACAAAAATCATATACAAGATGTTGACGAACTTGCCAACAATGTAAATTTTGTTTACTCAAACACATTCATTTTGTCTCCTTGTTAATACTCAACTTTCCCGCTACGATAAATATCTGCGGAATTGAGGAGTCAATGTTCTTATTAACATATTTCTCCTAGAAACATTTTTCTGTGCAACTAAATATTCTATGAAAATTCAACTTTGATTTCAACACTTGCAAGGATTTCAATGCCTCCAATATTTTGTACTGACGAATCAACCTCTTCTCCAAACTCTATCCAAACAGAGATGGATTCCTAACAAGATAATTCAATGGAAACCCCACATAATTGACTAGAAAATCCACATGATGTTTCACATTTTCCTCTAAATACCCAAGAATCAACAACCACCATCTCAATAATTTCAAAACTTGTTTTTCTAAGAAACAACTTCTCAAACACTGCAATATTCGTTCTATGCTTTCTTTCCCTACACCCAAAATATTACACAAAAAAACGACAAACATTCTTTATCCCTTTTGACACCTAAGATCCTCGGTCTGTTTAAATGTAATGTCCCTAGTCTGAAACCCATTTGTAATTGTACATATAGGTTGGTGAGTCATTGGTACTAAGTGTAAATGTAAATGTACATATAGGCTAGTGAACCATTGGCACCAAGTTTTGGTTTTGCACCCACCTACATAGTGCACGAGAATTTTTATTGAATAAAGGGTGCACACATTCCATAGCGTTGTGCGCAAGGATTGCGCAGCAAGGAAAAGGGTGTGCAAATTTCACAAGGTTGTGTGCACTTGAGTAAGTGCACAAGGATTACCTACAAGTGTGCATCAAATCGAGTTATGTATACATGTATATGGATGCATATGTATTTGAGGTCGGAGAGCCTGTGTGGTTATGAGGCTGGTGAGTTGGGATGAAATTAGGCTAGTGTGTCTATCCTTGTATAATGTAATCACACTCAAGTTATGAATAATATTATATCGTTGCACGCAAACATACTCAGAAGAAAAAGAGACATGGGGGGATAAACTCCACCGAAAAAGGGAAAAGGAGGCCAGAGTTTATGAGAGGGGCTTAAGCCCAAGGATATATTTTATTAATATTTTTGAAAAGTGTAATTTATGGATATTTTATTTATCTCAAGTTCACGTGGAATGGGAACAAGTCACCAAGTGGATAAAGCTAAACCTGAAAGTGATAAGTGTCTAGTTTAATGCATGTAATATATATTGTTGGCCTTAGTGTATTTTGGGGGATTCATTCATTTTTTCATGTTTTTTGGATCGACACTGCTCCAGGGGAAAGTTCGAGAACTAATTGTTATTGTTTAACCCTATGCTTTGGAAAAAAATGGTTTGTAGTCTAAGACGCAGGTTGTCAGGCATGTGAGCATTCTCTCTAGTTGAGATATTTATTATTGAAGAGGTGGGTTGTCAAGTTAGTGAGCATACTCTCTAGGTGAGAGTTTGTTGGGAATTGTTCCCTAGTATGTTGGGCATTAGTTGCAGTGATTTGAGACTTTATATATGGCCTATTGATGAAGCCCTGGAAGGGAAGTGGGGCATCCAAAGGACTGTTGAGTAGAGAAGGGGCACACTTCATGGGGTGGGACATGCATGTGGGGAATGAGGGACTATAGACTAGTTGCAGTAGTGGGTACCTTGGACTGAGGAATTCCGATGTCTAATATAAGACCTTATCTTGGCATTAGGAATCCTTTTTCCTTGGTGGAGTTTACGCCCCATCTCGGGGGTGACCTATTGCTGAAATTTTATGAGAAACAAAGTCTATGGCTGGGAGGAGCGTCTAAGCCCTGCACACAGCTGGCGACTCTTTATAAAAGAGAAGTGTCTCTCATGCACTTATTCTAATTTTTGTGTGATTATTGTCTATTTTCATATATGGGTAATTTTCCCGTATGATGTTGATATACATGTTGAATATACTATGTGTCACAGTTGTGTATATATTTGTACATGGATTTTATATGTTGTAGAGCTACATTTTGGCGTATATATAAGACATGGGTTGTGACAGTTACATGTGTTTACATGTTAATTATGTCAATGCGTATGTTATCTCTGTTAAACAATTGATATTTAGTTATGTTGACTTGTGCACATTATTATTAGCTTTGCGTAATGATCGCATATGTAGAGCATATCAATTGTTAAGTATTCTTGATGGTCAATTCTATAAAAATGGTCATGAGTAATTAAGGAGAGGCTAGAATCGTTGATCACACAAGGAACAATTCACAGGTAAAAAGGGAACATATCTCTTTGTGCGACTCCAAAGTGTTGGTGTGCATAGTAGTAATAATGTGTCCAAAGTGGTTGCACTTATAGTAGTATTTATGAACTCAGAATTGTTTGTGCGTGTAGTTGTCTTGTGTTTCTTCCACTGATTTAAATTGTGTGATATGACCAGCTTGGGGTTGTGCGTATTACTTCAATTTTTTTGGTGTAGACCAATGTTGTAGAGCAGAAATTGCGCACTAAAGTCTTGGTGTGACATTGTCTAGTTTGGTAAAATGGATGTTACATTGTGGTATCAAAGAAAGATGGTAATGGGGATGTTACAGTGTGGTATCAGAGCAGTTTGGTAATGGGTATGTTACAATGTGGTATCGGATAAGTTTGGTAATAGGGATGTTACATTGTGGTATCGGATTAGTTTGGTGGTTGGGGATGTTACATTGTTGTATCAAAGCCACAAGTTCAATATTGGACTTGTATGGGCCCAAGACTAGCATGAAATTGGCGTTCACGCTAAGTATTGGTGTACGGTGTAGAGCTTTGATGCGCGCAAAAACATTGATGCGCGGGGCATGCACACTAGATTTTGGGATGTTAAAAATCATTCTAGGAAATCAAAAGAAAGGATTCTGACGAAATGGTGTGGATTTTCATGAATTTGTCGCATGCATTTGTCTAACAAATCTTACTGTCTACGCATTTTGCAGAATTAACAGTGATAAGATCATGACAAAATCAACACAGAGAATCGAAAGCATGGAAGATGCATAGAGAAATTACAACCATGATGACGAATTCATGGGTTTGTATATCGACATGGTTATCGATAGTATCGAAACAAAGGAGAAACACATAAATTTGGTAGAGACCATAAAGGCTCTGCAAAAATATGACCAAAGCTATAAAGATGATAATGAGATGCTTATGAAAGACAAGGATCAAGAAGATGGCTTCAATACCAAGTTGATGCAAATCTTGGATAGAATAGAAAAGAATATGGATAAGGAGAATGAGTCAAGAAAGAATAGGAGTCACACGTCTCATGGTAAAAGAAGAGAATCAATAAGTGTTGATAGGAATCATCACCACTCAACAAAGCATTCATTTAGGGGAGTGTGAATAAACTCAAGTCCATTTATTGATAGAAAGAGAGAAAGATTGGGGTGGACGAACTATAGGGATAAATGAATAATATCAAGCCTCCTACCTTTGATGGTGATCACAAGAAGGATGAATATGCAGAGACCCGGTTGTTGTGTATGAGGAAATAATTCCAACTGCATAATTATTCTGTACAGTCGGAAGGGGGAATTTCCATCTATCATCTTAAAGGAAAATAATCAATGTGGTGGGATCAACTCATGCAAGTGCAACACATTGATGAGAAGAAGGTTACTTAGAGAGAGTTCAAAAAATATTTCCAAAAGAAATACTTAACAAAGCAGTACTATGACAAGAAAATGAAGGAATTATTTGAACTCAAGCTTGGGAGCATGACAATAGATGAGTATGAAAGGATATTTTTAGAGTTTCTAAATATGTCCCTTTCACCAAGGATGAGCAGGTTAAGATTCAGAGGTACTTGAGTGGACTGCCTCCTTTTATTAGTGACAAGATATAATATGATGACCCGAAGACCTTGGAGGAAACCATAAGGCAAGCTAAATGCCTCTATGACAAAAAAAAAAAGGAAGACCGGTCTTCCAAAAGGCTTGGGAAGACAAGATGAAAAGAAAGGTGGAATAGAGGAAGAAGGGGACTAAGCCACCATTTTTCATAAATACTTCTCAAGGAAATCCAACTCCCAAGAAGCCTAGAATGACTGAGACAATGGGGAAAAGACCAAGAAAACATATTCAATGTTGGGGATGTGGCGGAGATCACATGTATAGAGACTACCCTCAAAGAGGTGAGAAAGTGAGGACGACACATAATGTGGAGTAAGTTGTGACAGTTGAAGACATGGGTCGAAATGTACCAAGGAACTACACAACCCTGGATAACAAGCAAGTTGAGTTTCAGTCACACGTGATTGAAGTGGAAGGTAAGATTAATGGCCAACCCATTGCTATTTTAATTGATTTAGAAGCTAGTCATAGTTATCTAGATATTAATATGGTGGAAAGATTCCAAATTCCAAGAAGAAATCTCAACAAACTTTAGTTGGTGCAATTAGCTATCGGAGAAAAAAGGAAAATTAGTGAGATAGTTAAGGCATGTCCATTAGATATGAATTGAATACACACAAAATCTTATTTGAATGTCATATCTTTGGGATCGTATGATTTCCTCATTGGTATGGATTGGTTGGACTAGCATCGTGTTATTTTGGACTGTTACAATATGGAATTTACTTTCTTGGATGAGGAAGGAAACTTAAGAACAGTTCAAGGAATTCCAAGAGTTGTAACTATCAGAGAAGTTTCAACCTTGCAATTAAATAAAATCTATAGAAAAGGATGTTAATTATTTGAAATGCACATGGAGGAGGCACCTAAGGATAAAGTTCTAGATGTGGAAGACTGCACAATTTTGAAAGAATTTGAAGATTTATTTAAATAGATATCGAGGTTGCCACCAAAAAGAGATATTGATTTCTCTATAAACCTGATACCAAGAGTATCTCATGTATCTAAGAATCCTTATAGGATGAGTACGTCAACGCTTAAGGAATTACATATGCAACTTTAAGAGCTTCTGAAGAAGGGGTATATATGCCCAAGTGTGTCACCTTGGGGTTCCTCATTATTGTTCGTGAAGAAGAAGGATGGTACACTGAGGCTTTGTATCAACTTCGGGTAGTTGAACAAAGTAACCGTAAAGAACATGTATCCTTTTCCAAGGATAGATGACCTCTTTGATCAGCTGAGGGACGCACAAATATTTTAAAAGATTGATCTCATATATGGATATCATCGGGTAATAATTAAATAAGAAGACATAAGAAAGACTATCTTCATAACAAGGTACAGACATTACAATTTCATAGTGGTCCCATTTGGGTTGTCAAATGCACCATCTGTCTTCATGTGTTTGACGAACGAAGTTTTTAGAAAGTATTTAGATAAGTTTTTCATTTTGTTTCTAGATCACATACTTATTTACTCAAAGTTTGAAGAAGAGCATGAGAAACACTTGAGGATGGTGATACAAGTGTTGAGGGAGCATCAATTATATGCAAAGTTGAGAAGTGCTCATTTTATTAGTGACAGATTCATTATTTGGGTCATATCGTTTCCAATAAAGGAATGTTATGGATCTAAAAAAGGTAAAGGCCATTGAAGAATGGACAACACCAAGAAATGTCACAGACGTGATATCCTTCATGGGATTTGTAGGTTACTACAAAAGGTTTATTGAACGCTTCTAAAAAATTGTGCACCTAATCACATACTTGCAAAAGAAAGGTGTGGAACTAAATGGACTCTGGATTGTGAAATAACTTTTCAGTGATTGAAGAGTTTACTAACAAGTGTGCCAATACTAAGGATTTTTGATCCAGATGAAGACTTCATGGTGTGCATCGACGCATGCAAGGAAGGGCTCGATGGAGTCCTTAGTCAGAATGGGTATGTAGTATGTTACGAATCAAGAAAGCTAAAAGAGCATGAAAGGCGCTATGTTACTCATGAATTATAATCGGTAGGCATAGTGCATGCCTTGAATATGTGGGGGAAATATCTCATGGGTACAATATTTGAGCCAAGAACAAACCATAGTGGTATGAAATATTTGTTTGGACAGCCAAGTCTAAACGCCAAAAAAAGTAGGTGGTTAGAATTCCTCAGTGAGTATGAATTTGAAATAAATCATATCATAGGAAAGGAGAACAAGGTGGTTGATGCACTCAACGAGAGGGTGTAGGAAGTGCATGATACAACTATTAGAATATGTAAATCCGATTTGAGTGACATAATTTCATAGGTTTTCAAATCATACCAACAATATGTTGACATAAAGACGAAATTATAGCAAGGTATGTCGCAACATAAATTGGAAGGTTATGAGCTAAAAGAGGATGGAATCCTCATGTATAGGCATATGTTTTATGTGCCAAATGTTCAGAAGTTGAAAAGTATGATTTTGTCAGAGATGCATAAATTCCCTTATGCAGGGCATTTAGGCTACTAGAAGATAATTGTAGTGGTCAAGAAGCAATACTATTCTTCGGGCATGAAAAAGGAGGTTGATGATTTAATTGCTAGATGCCTTGAATGTCAAAGGGTCAAGGCTGAGCACAAACATCCAATTGGTTTGTTACAACCTTTTCCCATCCCTAAGTGGAAATAAGAAGTTGTAACCATGGATTTCATTACTAAGCTACCTAAGACTGCTAAAGAACATGGTTCTATTATGGTAGTGGCAGACAAGCTTACTAAATATTCTCATTTTATTCAAGTGAAGTCAACACACAAGGCAACCAACATTATTGAAATATAAATGTGAGAAATTGCTAAGGTGCATGGTGTACCTAAGACGATTGTGCTTGATAGAGATCCCAAGTTCACATTGAACTTTTGGAAAGGGCTATTCAAAGGATTTGGAACAAATATAAACTTTAGCACAACATATTCCCCTAAGACAGATGGATAAATAGAGAGGGTAAATTAGGTGATCAAAGATATTCTTAGGATGTATGTGATGGATAAACCATCACAATGGGAAGAATACCTACACTTGGTAGAGTTTTCTTACAAAAATTGGAATCAAGCTTCTTTGAAAATGAGCCCATTTGATGATTTATATGGAAGAAAGTGCAACACACTAGTGAGTTGGGACAACCCAACAGAGAAATTAGTGGTTGGGCCAGATCTGCTTTGGGAAATGGAAGAACATATGGTGAAGAAAAATAAAAATTTAAAGGCTTCCCAAGATAGGCATAATAGCTTTGTAGATAAAGGAAGAACCCATAGGGAGTTCAAAGTGGGGGATCACGTGTTTTTGAAAGTAAAAGAAAGAACTTCTCTGAGGAAAGGTCAAGAACCGATTATTATTGTTTAACCTTGTGCTTGGGAAAAACTTTGTTTGTAGTCGAAGAGGCATCTTGTTAGGCCCATGAGAATTCTCTCCAAGTTAGATATTTGTTGTTGAAGAGGTGGGTAGTCAACCCCGTGAGCATACTCTCCAGGTGAGAGTTTGTTGGGAATTATTCCTGGGTATGTTGGGCACTAGTTGTAGTGCTCTGAGACTTTATGTTGGGATTTTTGTTGAATCCCTGGAAGGGTAGTAGTGCAGCCGAAGGAATGTTGAGTAGAGAAGGGACACACTTCCTGGGGTGGGACAAGCATATGGGGAATGAGTGACTGTAGAATATTTGTGGAAATGGGCTCCTTGGAATTAGCATTTTCATTGTCTATATGACCTTAGCTTCGCATTAAGAATCATTTTTCCCTGGTGGAGTTTACGCCCCATCTCGGGGGTGACTTGTTGCTGAAATTTTATGAGAAACAAAGTCTATGGATGGGAGGAACTTCTGAGTCTCGCACACAGTTGGTGAATCTTTATAAAAGATAAGTGTCTCTCATGTACTTATTCTAATTGTTGTGTACTTATCATCTATTTTCTTATAGGGGTTATTTTCTTGTATGATGTGCATATGCATGTTCAATTAATATGTGTCACAATTGTGTATATATTTGTACGTGTATTTTATATGTTGTAGAGCTACATGTTGTTGCATATACAAGACATGGACCGTAATAGTCATGTGTGTTTACATGTTGTTAGTTATGGCAATGCGTATGTTATCTCTATTAAGCATTTGATATTTAGTTATGTCGATTTATGTACGTTATTGTTAGCTTTGCGTAATCGTCACATACGTAGAGCATATAAGTTGTTAAGTATTCATGATGGTCGATTCTATGATGATGGTCATGAGTAATTAATGTGAAGCTATAATTTTCGAGCACAAAAGGAACAACTCACATGTAAAAAGGGAACATAGCTCTTTGTGCGACTACAAAGTGTTGGTGCGCGCAATAATAATAATGTGTCCAAAGTGGTTGCGCAGATAGTAGTATTTATGAACTTAGAATTGCTTGTGCATGCATTTTTCTTGTGTTTCTTCCACTAATTTAAATTGTGTGATACGACCAGCTTGGGGTCGTGCACGTTACTTCAATTTTTGTTGCGTAGACCAATATTGTAGAGAAGAAACTTCACACTAAAGTCTTGGTGTGACATTGTCCAATTTGGTAATAGGGATGTTACATTGTGGAACCAAAGGAGTTTGGTAACATGGATGTTACAATGTGGTATCAGAGTAGTTTGGTAACGAGGATGTTACATTGTGGTATCAACACAATTTGGTAACAGGGATGTTACATTGTGGTATTAGAGAAGTTTGGTAATGGGGATGTTACATTGGGGATTTAACCCTATCTTCTTTGGAATTAAATATCTATGCATCCCTTATAACTAGTTTGGTGATATACTTTTTGTTAGCGATAATTCTTGTCATGGGCTCGAGAGCATTCGGGTCTGTAAGTTGCACGAAATTCTCAAGCGCAGCACGGGAGAATCCTTGTTTTTCCAAGTAGCAAGTCAAGCGAGCGGGAAAAATGTCGTCGGCAGCATCCAAGGTCTATTTTGCGAAGCAGATCTACGGTCGATGGGTAATTGCAGTCAGCCGAGTCACGCTAAGTATAGCGCAGAATTTTTTAAAGAGGTAAACGGTCAGAAGTCTCCATGGAGAACTCGCGAAGTAACGAGGGTCGTTGATCGCGATCAATTGATGCGTGGGTTCATTTCTTGAACTCGGGGTTCGTGAGTTTGGAGGGCAGACCATATCCTTTGGTTGCACAAGATCGCGAGTCGCGAGAATTGCGGAAAGGAAAAGAGCCATCGCCTCTCAGGATTTCGCGGAGGGAGAGTGCCAAGGTTCGACACTCCAACTCGTGAGGTCGCGAGTTGCGAGGGATGCTAGCACTTGAGCCTTAGCCGAAAGTTACGTGTCGAGGGAACCTACAATAAAAAGGGCTATACAGTATTTCCGAGAAGATCTCAGTCGTCCATCCAGAGGGACGCGTGGTGTGCGATTAGGCTCCTCGCCTTTTCGCCCATCGCAACTTCGAAGCATAAGGAATAGCTCCTCCCAGCCGCGAGACACGAAGTGCCGAAGGCGTCCAGGGCCCGGGCCCACAGTATTGCCGAGAAAATCTCAGCCGCCCATCCAAGGGGATGCATAGTGCATGATCAAGCCATGTCGTCATTTCGTCTATCGTAACCTTGAAGCAGGAGGAGCAGCCTCCTCCCGTCCACGAAACGCAAAATGCTGAAAGCGCCTTTGAAGATAGGAACATGGTCACAGGCCGTGGTCACTTGGGGGTGATAGAAAGAACTGCGCAAAGGGCTGAAGCGTCTGGTTTAGCTGCAGAAGGGATCACTGTGTTCTCTAGGTGCCAGTTCAACTTGATCTCAATCCTAGTACCTGCTCAGAGTGAATGAAGAAGAGAGAGGGTGGTTGAAACCTCGCCTCACTCATTAATTGCAGGGTTTGGAGGGTCTGGAAAACCGTCTGCCCGAAGAAGTCCTGTGTATCAATTTTCTCAAAGGAGCCATGCCAAAGTCTTCAGCTCGACAGAGAAGTCTGCACATGCTATCTGAACACTTATTAGCTCATCTACCCTCCTTACAGAAGCCATGCGTAGTTAAGGTGGCATTTAAAGAAAGATATTAGTATGAGTTTGATTGAAGGGACACCCAGTTTTGGGTGACTGAGGCACACCTCTGTGGGGAGAATTTTACTGAGTATATAAACTTAGTCTTTGTATTTTGTAAGTATCGATGGTAGAGCGAAGCTCCCGATTGTAAAGTTTTAACAGATATCCTAGTTCTGGTTATGCATCTGTATGTAATATTTCTTGTTTAATTTCAGACAGTCTTTCTTCTTCTGTCTAAGTTTTCATCTTATACTAAGAGAGTTCATGATCGACTGATTCGCACAAATTATGGCAATTATGTTGTGATAAAGGATTTATTGTGGCACTATTGTTTTCTCTGGTTTTTTGCATCTGAGGGTAAGAAGATCTTGCGTTTAGATGTCTTCTTCCACAGTCTGTTAGGAACCCGATGTTTATAACATACCTTCGCACCTCTCTGATACAAGTCTTCCCCCTACTCACCCTTACTACAACTCACTGTCTGAAGTTATCTAAGACCTCACTCACCCATGCATGCTCGACCTAGTTTCAAAGTTGGAACCACATCGTTTGAGTTAATCTCCATTTGATCACCCCATTAAACAAATCGTGACATGAACTGATGGGCGTCGGGCTCTGCTCCTGCTGCAATCCAGGGGTGACTTCCGTTGCCAACATTTCTAGCACCGTTGCCGGGGACGAAGTTGAATATTTTCCCCGGGATTGAACGACAACGATTAACTAATTCTGAAGGTGCATCAGATATCAGAATTATCAAGATTGATGTTGTGCACCTGGTGACTCCATTGTGACGACTCTGTTGGGGAGAACCTGCTCTATCAATTGTGTCTTTTAGAGGCAGACACATGCGGTCTCATCCACAGCTGCCCCTAGCTACACCCGAAATCGATCCAGAGGTGGTTCTCAGAAAAGGGAAGGCACCTGAAGAAGAAGCTTCCACCACCGAAATAGGTAATCCGCCATCTCCTTCTGTAAGAACTCCGTTTTCTCCTCCTCGGTTTCTTAATAGACCTCCTTCAGAAGTTTCTCGTTTCCTAAATTTTGGGAGTGTTCCTGCTGAGTTTTCCCCTCCTGGTCTGGGATTGGAGGGAGAAATCCTTGTCACTCCCCTATCCTATGAAGCTTTACCTTGGCGTAGACCTAGGACCACAAAAGATTTCCCCACTCCTGCACAAGGAGGAGCACCTGCTGGCTTGAGCTCATTAGCTTTCTCCTTAAACCCGCTCTTGTTTCCCACTCCACTTCGAGACTCATTTCCCACAGCCCCTTCGCGAACTCCTTCTCCTCCAAGTTCTCCTCCACCTAATATTCCTATGGCTGGTGCTAATCCCCCTATGACCAGAATGGAAGCTATTATAGCCGCTAGGTACGCTCCCCTTGTGTTACCTTAGCCCCTCAACGCCCTCCTGACATATGGTTACCTCAAGCAACTACCCAAATTCACGGGTGAGGGGGAAGCAACTGCAGATGAGCACCTAGAAGCCTTTTACAGTTTCACAGATGACAATGTCATCATGCATGCAGACGTATGGATGAGAATTTTTGTCCACAGTCTCCAAGGAGAGGCTAGAAAATGGTTCAAGGCCCTTCCTCCTGGATCTATTGATGGGATCGAAGCACTAGACAACGCCTTTTTGAGACAATGGGGAGATAAAAAGGATTTCATGT